>VYXD01016035.1:4567-17613 GCA_013397195.1 Hylia prasina
GTTTTTTTGGTGGTTTTTTTTTTCTTTTTCTTTTTTTTCTTTTTTTTTTCCTCCTTGTTGTTTGGGTTTTTTTGTGGGATTTTTTTCCCCCCCGAGCAGATTCTGCTGCAGCTTGCTTTGGGTGGAGGCTGAGGGTTATCTCGGAACTTCACAAGCCTCGCTGTGCTCTGCAGGGAATTGCAGCTTGTGCTCACTGCAGACCCAGAGTAGGTGAGCCAGGAAAGCCTGGCTTGAGCAACCACTTCAGAGGGCAGGACAGGGAGGAAAAGCAAACACTGTAGAGAGGTGGCCTCCCTGGTAAGGCTAGAGCAGGACCGTCCTGCGGACTCTGAGGGAGGGTGAAGGTAAGTGGCTGCTTGGCAGAAGCTGTCTGCGGGAGCGGCATGTGCCGGGCAGGGTGCGCCCTGCCCGCAGTTCCTGCGGCTCAGCACCAGCCGCTCCGTGGGTTTGTACAACCTGTGCTGTGGTATGTGCCGAGGCTCAGGGCTGGTTCCCTGCGAGGGAGCAGGGTGCTGCCGCGAAGGAGGCACCGCAGCCCGCGCCTTTCGCAACAACTGCGCTCATCGCTCCATTCCTCGCTCCCCCCCTCGCTCCTCACCGGGTCAGGCTCTATGTCGAGAACAAGCGACAAAGCGTCCGCACAAAACAGAACACGTTCCCATGGAGGGGGAGAAAACCAAACAAACCAACAACAAAACCAAAGCGCTTCTGCAGTGCCAGGTTGGCGTTGTAGCGCTGCGAGCCCTGTCGGGGGCTGCGGCGCTCGGAGCCGGGGCCGCCCGAGCCGCCGCTCGGTCCCTGCCCGGCCGGGAGCGCCGGGCCCGCGCTGGAGCCAGCGCTGAGCACCCGGCCCGGGTCACGGCGGCTCCCAGTGACCGTCTGCTGGCAAAATCGGAAGGAACGGTGACGTTCTTAGCTGAACACCATTAAAATGCTCCTCTGGTATCTCTCAACAGAGGTGAAAAGCATTTCAGCTTCCTGGAAATGGCCGAAAGAGGCGACGTGTAGATCAAAGTACGGCGCAGAGCTGGGCTCGTGTTTGCAGGGGTTTTTGAACTGTAGTGTAAAGGTTTCTGCAGCTTGCATCGTAATGAGTTAAGTCAGCACGTGAAGCGACTAAAAAAGGCATATTTAAACAGCATCGGGCTATTAACTTTCCTGGGATTTAAGATTTATGTTTAAATATATATTTTGCTGTTAGCAATACCACCATTTAAACCGTAACGTTGATCTGTTCAACCCTGAAGCAAACCAGCTCTGCCTAACGCAGCTTTGAAGCGATACAGCCAGACCATAATACTGTAGGAGCTTAGAGAGCTTTGTCTGTACTTGCATCTCTCTGCATGTTTTTCCAGGACTCTGATCTTTGTCTGCGATTAATCATTGTCCAGGACTGCTGTTCCCGGTGGTAGAATCCATGAAGTGCTCCAGCTGGGAGAGGTCCTAACGCGTGTGCCTGGCGCTGCGTACGTGCAAACCAGGGCCAGAAATTGCTGGGGCAGCAGGCGCTGGACAGCGAGCCTGCCGTGCCGCCCCAGTGAGTTGTGTGGGTCCTCAGCACTTCTGGAAGTTGTTTTTGTAAGTCTGAGCCGAAAATTTCTTTCCGTTTTTTAGCGTTTCTAAATGACTATAATGTTTAGCGTAGTTTAAAAGTCACCAAGGCAGTTGAGACCAGTTGTGCTCTCAGAGTGGGTGGTTTCATGGCTGAACTTCGTATCTGAAAAGTGAAATGTTCTGGTACAGTGTGTTTAAGTCCCAGAAAGGTCAAACCAGACTTTCATACTTGAGTTAGATTGACCCTGGTTTGCTGCGTGAGACTCTTCAGATAAAGAGATCTTTCAGGGGAAAGGAGGGGGGGGGGAAGATTTTTTTTTTTCTCTAAACAGCTTGTGGTGACTCTGTGCACATTCTTGAAGCAAAGGAGTTTGTTCTTGCCCACAGCGTCCCTGCCTGGCATTGTTGAGTGGAAAACTCTTATGCTAATTATATCACTGTCTGTTATCAATAAGAAGTGATTTAATTTCTTTGGCAAAGTGTTGCAACAAGAGCAAATTAGATTGAGAGGCAAAGTGAAATAAAAAATATGCAGCTGTTCTGCCAAACAATGATCCTGACTGTTTACAACGTTTTGGTTTAGACTGCCTTGTACACAGAATCCTTTATATTGAAGGTTTTCAAGTCACAATCCACTGCTTGTGCATGGAAACTAGATTAATAGATTATAAAAGACAAAAGAGACCAAGGTTCATCTGGTTCAACATCCTGCATTATGCAGGTCTCTGATTTTTGTGAAGTTTTTGCTTTTTCTCATTTGAAAGAATTTAACTGCAGCATAGCTGCATCTTAGATAAAGATGAGATTTTCATTTTCAAATGGGCTGTGAAAGGGAGTAAAATAAGGGTAAATAGTTTCCATCAAAAATCTACCTGACAGACCTAGAAATCAAAGTACCTCTTTAAACCTGTCTAGTTTCTGCTTTCAGTTTCTGTCCCTCAGTCTCCTTGGCAGAGGAATGCTCCATGACCAGATTTCCATCCCCTCGTAGCTGTGTGCAAGCTGAGCATTCAAACACTCCATTGCAGGCTGCAGAGCTCCCCCTCGGGTCCATCTTTACTAATCCTGTAATTGCTCCCGCTCCAGTTTGTCACCATTTTGATCTGGGCAGAAGGGGACAGAGCTATGGGCAGTGACCATGCCCGAGCCAACAGCCCTCCTGGCTCAGATGTGTGTGTCAGGCATCCAGGGATTACTCCAGCACATGTTCAGCTGGTTTCCCAGCGGGGCTGCTAAACTGCTCTCGGATCTGCTCCTTCTTAGGATGACAACCCTGTACTGTAGGATTACTCTTTGTTTTGCTTGCATGGCTTTACTCTGGTCTTCTTGAAAACTAACGCTGTTGCTTGCAATGGCCTTTTTAAATTATTATTTTTCTTTGATACTCCCTCCTGATACTGCTTAGTGTCACTTACAAACTTGGTTGGTTATGATTTTATGTTTTCTTCCAGATAAACAACCTATCTGCACTGTGGGTGTTTCCTGGTTCCCGGTGTGTGTACACACACCTCAGCAGTGTCAATATTGTGTCAGGAGGAGGTCTGGTTCCACACCATCCCTTGCCACACCCCAGTTGCATGGGAAGAAAGCCCAGTTTAGGAGCTGGAAGGGAGCCAGAGGCACACTGCAACACTTGCCTGCCCTGGTGTCTATTATGTAGCCATTAAATAATGCAGAGCGCAAAACAGGTGGTTGCAGGAGCCATAAAAGAAAGATGAGAGGTCTGGGGCAAGGATGGTTACAAAGTACTTTTTGAGACCTTCCTGTTAGGTGGGTTTGGTTTTTTTTTTTTAGAGGTGATGCCTCACTACATACTCTGTATCCAGCTGTTCATTCAAGACCTAAATACATAAGGGACTTCTTCCCTCCTCCCATATTGGAGGTTGGACGAAGGAGGGGGGAAATTACATAGAACCACACAGTCCCATTAGACGGTTTTATTTTTAGGAAACCAGGCTAAGAATATCAAAGGAATATTGAGTAGGAATATGGAGAGGGTATTTGTCTGTTCAGATTTTCTTGCCATGAAATTTTTCATTCCTTCCTAAGAACAGCAGATGATCTGTCTGGGGAATTGTCAGCCAAAATAAGCAACCTGCTGACAGATTTCACCTGTGTCCCAGCACGCTCTCAGGATGCATGGGATGTGAGCCTTGAACAATGACAGGGAATCACTAGGCTATGTTGCTTGGCTGCTGGGGTGCAGAGATGCATGGTGACACCCAACAGTGGAACAAACATTTACTGTGTTTAAGATCCAGACAAATTTTGATGGATATGTTGGCTGTTTGCCAGAGCTGGGGGGGTTGTTGCTTTTTAAACTGTATATTATCATATTATTTCTGCAAGTATTATGACAAAGCCACCTCTAAGGTAGGGAGTGAGTTTTTTCAGAGATCTAATCTTTCTTGAGCTATAAAGGAATAAAGCTGTTTCAACACCTGACTTGCAGAATGTTTTGTGTTGCTTCTTGCCTATTGAAATGCAGCTGCCATTGAAATGCTGTGATCCATCCTATCAGGATGTAGAAGTGATTATTTTTTAGAATGCTTTCAAGCTTATAAAAATAATTAAATAAATCAAGACTGCTTGGCAATTCTAATCAGCATTCTAAAGCCATCGAATTACAAAACAATTCAGTGCTTCATGGCCCCTGAACTGTACAGTTTCACAAAAATAAAAGAGAAAGAATGAAAAGAATGTACCATTTAAAGACGCCAGGCACTTACAAAGCTTGCATCAAAAGGAAATGAAGATACAAATAAGTAATCTAAAAGGATATTTATGCATTAAATTACTTGTGTCTCTGGACACTTCATTAAACAGTCTGTATATGATGGTAGCTGGGGACCTGGGAGCCATTTTAACACATGCAGCACATACAAGGAATATGCTGATTATAAGTGATGGATTATAAAACGTTGCAGCCAGAAACCGATGACAAAGATCAAATGGAATGAGTTCAGCTTACAAATCAGAGCAGTGTCTTCCCTCTGGCGCGGCGTGACACGAGACCAGGACTTTCTTTTGCCCTTGACATTGTCACCACTGCTCTCAATCCTGCAGTTAAGGATTTGCATCTTGATTTATTGTTTGACAGGACAGTGGGGAGTGCCCCAGCTGGTCCCCCAAGCCCTGGGTTGCAGCCGAGGGGGCCCGAAGGCGCCGGGTGGGTGAAGGCTGTGCTGCCCATGGCTCCCCGTGCTGCTGCACTACAGCAGCTCCCAGTTGCTAAGCAGCTGCAGGGTTGTGTCTGCCTGTGCTGCACGAGGGGAGCTGGCAGCATGGAAACAGCAGCGGTGGCCATGGCAAAATCGTTCCGTTCCTGGCTGGCTCACGGGGCCACTGGCAAAAACGCTGGAGCGAGGAGAAGGGACACTCAGTGGAGCAGGGGGTGGCAGGAGGGGAGGGGAGAGCCAGCATATGTGCACAGCAGAGGTTACAAAGACAGCAGATCCTGGCAGAGCAGGGGGCACACACCGAGGAGAAAGGAATGGGAGAGAGGCCAAAAGCACAGTTCAGAATTGGAAAAAAAAAAAAACAACCAGGAGGAGAGCGTGGCATATGGAGAGGGGAAATAAAGCAGAACTTGCACAGCCTGTGAATAATTGAATTGAGTAACAGGAAGAGGGAAGGAGCTTGATTCATTACTGCCCTTCACCTTGTGGAGACAGCTACACCCAGGAAGAGGAGGTGTGGAATACAACAGCATCCTTCATGTTTCACAGTGAACTGTAGGTTTTACATTTCAACCCTTGCCATTTGTGGTTTTCTCCTTTCACAGCCCAAGCCTTTTGTTCAGACTTGATTCCTGCAGGCTCAGTTCTTATCTTTGTCTACTTTCTGAGTTATTTTCAAACTTGCTTTGGGTTTTTTCTTTTTTTTTTTAGATGAGTTTTAAATTAAAATATCTTTTCCAAATATTTTTGTTGTTTTAACCTTCAAGAGGGCAGGCCACTGCTAGTTTCTAACTGAAGTTAATTTCCACTAAACCCACACAGCCATTGCTGCATTTCTGCCTGTTTCTCTCCTGGGAGCTGCTGATGATGCAGGACAGGGTTCTCTTTGCTTCCTGACACCTTCCCCTGCACATTGTCTTTCCCTTTCCCTGGGCAGTGCCTGCCAGCAGTCCGGAAGGACTCGCAGTTAGCAGCGTGCAGGAAGTGGTTCCTGTGGCAGTAAATTATCACAAGCGCCTGACATGTTGCATAAAGGGGAGTGAAAAAAGTGTCCCAAACAGGGGGCTCTGACCGAAAGGGATCCTCAGTTCCACCACCACTGCCCACATGAAAAAGCACTTCATGGTGTCGGTGCCTAACGTGCAATTGCCTGTGGAATAGGAAATGCCTGTGGAGCTGGCAGGGCAGCAGGAAAGCTGGACATTCCTCTCCTCCAGGCACAGGACTGAGGGGCACGGCTTGTATAGCAGGGTGGGGAGAGGAATTTAAGCTCTGCAGCTGTTGCTCTGCTGTGACCAGCCCAGGCTTGCTTGGAGGCCTTTCGACTGAGAACACTTTTCCCCAGGTCCAAAATTGAGTCCTAAAAGGAAAATGGAGGTGTCGACTCAGACTGCCAGTGGAAATTATTTGCTGTAGGTGCTGTGTGTGTAGTTCAAGCCAATAAAGTACTTGACAAATACACAGCCAGATGTGTTCTGTACTTAGAAAATTTTTGTCTAAGCTGTCTGATTCGTGGTGAGGCTGTATTTGCTTCCTTCTTCCATTTGCCTGGAGCCCTTATCTTTGAACAGGCGCTGTCTGTACTATTGTTAGACTCCCACGACCATTAAAGGTCTTGGGGCACTGACATTTTACAAGCAGATCCAGCTGCCATTCACACAGGGGCATTTTTAGCCTCATGAGAGATGTAAGTTTAATTAGAACAGTTTTAACCAGGAGATCTCCCAACCTTAAGAAATCAGAGCTATGATGTTAATCCCAGTAAGCAATGAGGAACTTGACAGTGTGCCTGTTGTTACAGGGAGATTCAGGAAGGGTGAGATGTGCGTAGGAAGGGTGAAACACTCAGGAAATGTGCCATCAAGGACAGAGGTGTGGAGCAGGGCAGGGCAGTGGTTTTTCTTCGTTGAATTAAACGGTTGCCAGACCCAGCACTGTCAGGTTGCTGCTCTCTGTGCCTGCCCCCACCATCCCACACCACTGCTTGAACACCTTCCTGACCCGCTCTGGTGACTCTCAGCGAGGACATCCAGCCAGGCCACTCTGCACTGTCAGCCCAACCAGCTCCCACAAACCAGGCACAGGCCAAGAATCACAGCTCTAAAGCAAACATCACTCAATTACAACCTAGTTTTATTTCCAGTGCCTCTAGTTATTAATTAACCTGCTCTGAGCATCGCTGTTCCTGTCAGGTTTGCTCTGGCCAGGTTATGGCTGCTCTCAGGTCTGAGAAAAATTTATTCTGGGCCTGTGCTGTGCCTGGCCATGCTCTGACAAGCCACAAGCTCCTCTAGCTCCTGCCAAACCTCCACCTCTATGAATGAGCATCTTGCCAGCCAGACAACGACAGAGCAAGCGCTTCCCGCTTAGCTCTACCCATACATCCAACACTCCACAAAAAACAGGAGAACACTCCATCAGAAGAACATCCAACACTCCACAAAAGGCAGAAATTATGGTGTCCCCCATATAAACAGAGGATTTTATCATCTCTCCTGTCTGCCATTGCTGCCTTCCTGTGGGAA
Organism: Hylia prasina; assembly: GCA_013397195.1. Lineage (NCBI taxonomy): Eukaryota > Metazoa > Chordata > Aves > Passeriformes > Sylviidae > Hylia > Hylia prasina. The sequence continues at coordinate 11,826 of VYXD01016035.1, forward strand.
GTTTGCACAGATATCAGAGGGGAGGATGCAAACTTCACGTTAACTGCCCTTTAATGTCAGTGCTATGCATTACTCAGCAAAAACATGGCCCTATTTCATCCACAGTCCAGCTCTTACAGCCTACTTCACCATCTTTTATTCTCTCCCTATGAATATTCCCAGTTCCCCCACATCCTTGTCCAAAAGGTTTGAGAGCTTCCTGCCTGGTCCAGGTGCAAGAGTGCAGGAATGAGGTGTTGATCAAAGCCTGACTCATGACTGTAAAACACACATTTGTTCAGGCTGCACTGTAGCTCACATAGAGAAAAGCATATTTAGGAAGCCAAACCTGGGTTCACTTAAACTTGATGTTCTCTACAGCCACTCAAAAGAAGTACAACTCCACGTATTTCAAGTTTAGAGGAATCTTCCAACAGAATTTTGGGGAGTGTAACCCAGATTTGGCAATCCACAGTTGACTCACCCACTCCATATTAATCCCTCCTGTGTAAGCTAAAGCAGCTGAATGCAACTCCTGCCCTGGTGCTGTGGTCATCTTAATTAACACACACTCCTCTTGGGTTCAGTCTTCCTTTGTTTCTGAACCAGCAAGTACATTAAAAGACAATATCTCTATCCACAAGGAATTACATAATTTGGGAATGAGAGAAGAAGGGAAAAGTGATCTGGAGGAAGCAGATACTGCAGAGAGCTCTCCAATTCTGAAAAAAAACATCTTTGTGCTTGCTGGGTTAGGTGGAGTGTTGGGTAATGAAAACACAGGAAGGCCTAAGCCAGAGGGATTTTAGAGGTTATACTAAAGGGATTGGTTGGATACTGGCTAAGAACACACAGTGTTGCAAGCAAAGCCATTTGTAGCCTCTTCCCCTAAACTTCCCCAAATTGCTTCCTGATGGGATATGTTCTCTGTTGCAAATCTGGATGCAAAAGAGCATCTGATGGTGACTAATTTAATGCAGATCTGTAGCAGAGCCCTGATCTCTGTCAGCCACAAGCAAGGCTGTGCCTCACTCCTGCTGCTTCTGCCTGTTCCCATGGCAAAACCAAGCCCAGTTCCCAAGGCAAACACAACTGCAGATCTCACCTGAAACGAGGCGTTCTGAATCCCTCTCTGTCCGCCAAACCTCCAGATTGCCTTCCCAGCACAGAGCCAGGGGAAGAGATCCAGCATTACTGTGATATTCTGCCAGCCTGTGGTGATAAATTCCTGCCCATGGCTTGGGGAAGCCATGCCAGGAACACATCCCCAGACCCGTGGGGCAGAGCTGGGGAGGTGTTGGCAGACACTCGCCTGTTCATTTCATGCTTTTCAGAGATCACTCATTGTGTTTGATGTTCCAGAAAACCACAGGACGATCCTAACCTTGTGTTACCCATTTTTCACAACAGATTTTGGCTTGAGAGTTCACACTTTAGTGAGGAACAGAAACTTGAAACTGCCTCTAAGCACCTACTGTATCTGGATGAGACGTTACCATGTTGATTTACTTCAAGTTTGTAAAATGGGGTGGTTTTCCCCCACAACTGCAAAGCCAAGAACTCAGTTTCTAATGAAAGGTGAAATTCAAAACACAGCACATTGTGTATCAGGTAGGCCATAGTTGGCCCACACAGTTGGCATCCCTGATTTAAAGAATACCAGAGAAAATAACCAAAACCAGTTTGGGTTCCCTATAAATAGCTGCTCACCAGGTAGTCGTGAGCATGTGGTTTATGAATAAAGTTTGTCCAAACTACATCGGAGTGCCTGACTATTCTCTGCCTGATTTTGCTGAGTTGTATGTCTTAATCTGTCTCACACCTCCTCTTGCAAACCCTTGTCCTGTTTTCTTTCCCAACCCTCTGAACTCCTTGGTAGCATTTGGACAGATTTTACATAGAGTTTATCCAAAGACTTTTGCACTGATTTAGTGCAGGAGCTACTTGAGCCAAGTGAAACAGGAACTATTTCTAAGGCATGAAAAGGCAGAAAGGAAATTTTCTTATTGAAATATAAGTTTTCCATATTACTTAATAGTCTAGAAAGTTAATGCCTTTCTGGCAGCACTTCCCATTGGGAAAAAATATGGTTCCTACTCAGCCAAACAACAATGTAATAATGTTTTAGGTTGGGTTAAACATCTCAGAGACTGGCAGGTGTCACAGCCACCTTGCCTTCAGTGAAAAAGGCAATTGAGAGCCCTTATGGAACAAGGGATTTACATCAGTAGGAGCTACCACACAAAAAACCAGGCACATGGCAAGGTTTGAATAGATGGTGAATCATGTGGCCCAAGGGATTTTTCGGGGTGGGGGCATGTGTGTAAAATATCAGGCCATGTGGACCAGATGGTTGAGCTCTGCATGTGCGAGAGGAACAGCGAGAAACGTTGCAGAAATGGAGACTGAGAAGCAGCTGAAAGTCAAGGACGCTGGGGAGCTTTGATTTTGGAAATTGTGTGGAGGGTTTAGTGAGGGTCAGAGCAGTGTTGGCACTGTGAGCAAAAGCACAACTGAAAACCAATTTTGTTCATTTGTTCTGTAAACAGGAGGAATCATCTTGAGTAGTACACACATGCTTTGTCATAGGCTTCCTCCTCTCACATTGATTCTGTTGCCAGAACCTCGTGCTGTGTGCAGGGAAGTTCAGGTCTCCCACATCATAATTCCCCCTTCCTTCTGTGCCCTGTCCATTACTAAATTCTGTGGGGCAGAGACTCTTCCTCAGTAAGAGTGTGTGTGCACATGACAAGCAATTGTTGGCCTTGTGCAGTATCTGAAATTTATCAGAGATTCACTTGACTTACTTGGTAAATCCCATTCCTTAGGGTCTGTCTTTCCTATTGTGAATTTTTCAAGGCACTGCTCTTGCTCAGGACATGCTGTAGTGGGAATTCATAGCTGAAAACACAAATAATTAATGTCACTGGTAATGTTAAAAAATAAATATTTAAGGCTCTGTCCTGTTATGCACTTTCTTAACTAAGTTTATGAATATTTCCTTGGGCATAAATGGGGTTAATTGTTGTTATGTTGAAATCTTTGTAAACTGGGGTCTGTGTTATGAAAAAAAAATCAAGTGTATTTCAAAAACATAGTTCTGAGGACAATAAGGAAGAACAGGTCCCCATTCTTGTCTAGTTTGTGTTACCAAATAAACTAACAATATGAGTATGCAGCAGATGGTGTGTGCAAACAATATTGAACCTAATCTGTGAGTCTTTTTTGGGGTGTTTTCATAACTAACCTGAATTACCTACCCACCAATACCATCCCAGAGTGTTAAAGCATCTTTTAAAAATCACAAACTCCCAGCAGTTCTCCTAAGCGGTGTGCTAACCTTTCACTCCTTCCTAACTTTGTCTTTGGTGATCATGAAGCAACAAATTGGCACCAAGATTGGAGCATGGATGTTTTTCATACCCCACTAATGCTCTGATTTTGTTGTACTCACTGGGAGTCTCCACACACACATTGACCCCTGAGCTGCAGATGTGTAAGCTTTTGATGAAAGAAATTGTGCCAAAATCAATATACAGGCCAAAACTGAACTAGAGAAGGACACTTGCAATTAGTAAAGATTAGATTTGATTTTCATTAATAGAGGGTTGAATCTTCCTCCATTTAAATCGGTGGCACAATTCCATTTTAGATTTTGCTTTTTTTGGAGTCAGCAAAATAGGCTCAGCTTTTGCCTAAACCCAAATGATATGCCTGAAGCACTGCATAGCTGTTAATTAAAAGTAGTCTAAGTCTAAGTACCTGAGACACTGAAATGTTGTATTTCATCCACGCTAAGCTGACTCATTACAAGTAGAACATCCATTACTTAAAAACAGAGTTTGAAGTGTTTACAGTTGTGTTTGTAATCCGCTCATTTTGTGTTGTTTCATCCCAAATCTAAAGGTGCACAAATCTAAAAGTTTCCTTAAGTATAAAATGTGCAAGGACACAAAGCTGTGAGAAATATAAAGATTGTTTTGCCAGACTTGGAAAAAAACCCAAAAACAAAAAGAGGAAGCAAAACCCCACAAATTAATAATGAACCACAAAATACTTTTATCCCCCCAGAAATCCCCTTTATGGCAGTAATTGACTTGGAAAAAAAAACCCTGAATTCTTTAGTTACAGAAAGACTGTTCACTCTACCTGCTGATTGTGTCATGTACAGTGTGATACTGGATTTGAGCCAGGTCCAAATAAATCATTTCAGGATAAAACAAATTCTTTCCTGGCCCATCCATTCCTGTGCCATTGGAATGCTCTCAGCTATTACAGTGGACAGGAGCTGATGGCTTTTCCTGTGTTCCAGAATAAGATTTATAAGACTGTGGCTCATAAAGCATTTTTTGACAGTTTCTATGTGCTTGCATCAACTTTTTCCTGAGTAAAATGGTGAATTTTAAATAGGTGTGAATTTGACAGCTTCTTTATTATTATAATTTGAGTTATATGACACTTTGTTGGGTATTACAAGTCCTTTTTGTCTATTGCAGAAATATCCTTTTCTAGCTTTTTGTTTGCCCGGTGCACAAAGCAGGATCCTCCTTGCCCGGGTGCGGTGGTGTTTGTGTTGGGTCTGGAAGGCCATCTAGTGACACAACCGCGCAGGGGAAAATGAAAAGCCCTACTCCAATTGTGGTTTTGGCTTTTTTTTTTTTTTCTTCGTTGAATTAAACGGTCTTGCTACACCCGAGCATGTCCTTAGGGGGTTGTTGCTATTCGCACAAGTGGTATTTAAAAAAATAAATTAGAGGAAATTTTTATTTCTTGAAAACAAGCTTACTTAAGATAGACCACACTGCTAATTCCTGCCAGGAAGGAAACATGTGGGGGTTTTTGTGCTGAACGGCGGTAGATTTGCACCTGAGCAGATCTGTCCAAAACCCAGTGTCACTCCCCTGACTTGTGCATTGGAGCCAAACATAATCCAGCAGTTTTGATCCCCTTCCAGAGCCAAACATACCCAGCTGCTGTGATAGCCTGCGTTCCACGGTACCAAAAACGCCGCGTGGGAGCCTGGGGTCACCACATCTCTGCAATTAAAATGAGGAATTCCAGTTATTTTTGTTGCAGCTCACCTTGGGTGATGAGCAGATGATGAGCAGAGCTGTCGGTTCTTACCCAAGCAATAAATCAGTGGAAAACAAGCAGTGAGTCGCTGCCAGTGCCAGCACCACGGTGCCCTTCGGGGGTGCCTCGGGGGTCTCTGCCTGCCCTCACCGTGCCTGGCACCGCTCGGCCTCGGGTCTGGACACATCGGCGTTGAACTGGAGCGGTCCCTCAGCGCTGGCCGCTTTGGAGAGACCCAGCGCGGCTCTGGAGGGGCTCCCTGTGGGAACAAATGGAACGGGAATAAATAAATGGGGATGGGGTGTGTGGGTGGAAGGGCAAAGGGACGGGGCCCGACCGTACCGGGGCATGGAGCCTCGAGGGCTGCCCGGCGGGACGGGCGGGCGGAGCACCCCGGTGTGTCTGAGGGGACGCGGCGCTGAGGGGCCTTCCCGCCATGACCCCGAGCAGCCGCAGCCTGCGGGCGGCCCCGGGCCGGCGATGAGGCCCGAGGTCCGGGAGAGGTTCCCTCAGTGTCCCGGGGGGCCCGGGCGGGGCCCTGAGGCACCTGAGGCGGTGGCGGCGGCGGCGCGGCCNGCAGGAAGGAGGTGAAGGTGGTGATCGTGGGCGACGGAGGCTGCGGGAAGACGTCGCTGCTGATGGTGTACGCCAAGGGCTCCTTCCCCGAGGTGAGGGGCTGCCACCCCCGCGGGGCTGGGGGCCGGGGCCGGCCCCGGCGCGTGGCCCCCGCCCGCAC
>VYXD01016035.1:18057-38902 GCA_013397195.1 Hylia prasina
CCGCGGGGCTGGGGGCCGGGGCCGGCCCCGGCGCTTGGACCCCGCCAGCACCGCTTCTCACAATCGCAGAGTCCATTGAGGTTGGAAAAAGCCTCTGAGATCATCGGGTTCGTTCTCCCCCTTTTGCAGCAATACGCGCCCTCCGTTTTTGAGAAGTACACAACCAGTGTGACGGTGGGGAAGAAGGAGGTCACCCTGAACCTGTACGACACCGCAGGTAAGGGGTTCCACTTTCCCGATCCCAGGCGGGCTGTGAGGGGCAGCTCCTGTGTGGCCGCTGCGATGGCACCGCTCAGGGACATTGGCCTGGGACTGAGCCCAAACCCAGCCCAACCTTTCGTAACTTCAGGCAAATAAGCAGAAACTGTATTACTTTAAAACGTTGCTCCAATGAACGCACCCCCGCTTCTGTTCCAGCAGATTTTTCAGTGTCAGCTTAAACCAGACCAATATTTGAAGACTGTAAAGATGGACAGATTTTCAAATTGCTTCTCTACCAGCATAGTTTAACCATAGCATTGCAGGTGAGACTGCTAGAGACTAAAGTACAAACCAACCAACCACCATCACCTGTTGAATATCAATGTGCCTTCCAGGAAAAAAAAAGGATCGATTGTCTAATGGCAGTTCTGGTCATCGACTCATTCATTATCTTAACAACCCAATTAATTCAGAAACATCAAATAGCAAACCTATCTGGAAGTATTAAAACCCAGTTCCCAGATGCAAAGCATAATACAATCAACCAGGAAAATATTTTAATCTGCTGCCACGTGTGATTGAATAGGGAAGGAGAAAAAGGCTGGTTTGTGTTCAAATCAAAAGGCCGTGGCAGTAAAAGTTATTTGAAAATGCTGATAGTTGTTCAGGTTCATTTGAGGAACTTGTGAAATGGTTTGTGTTCAACTTCACTCAAAGTTGCCAGACTCCGTTATCCAGCTGCGTTCCTAAATGAACCCTAAAATTGACACGTGCATGGTTTCAGCTCAGTGTAAATCATCTGTTTCAGTTCAAGCCTGTGGAGTTGCTCCAAATTTACACTGAGACAAATAAGAACCGGATGCAGTCCAGTTATTTTTAACAGTAAAAAAGCACATTTACCTTCTTGTATACTGCACATGATAGCTGAAAACATAATTTAAAAGGCTTTTCATCTAAACATGAATTTCACTGCTAGTTTTTAATACAGTATAGTAAGATCCTGAGCACCCAATTTGCCAATGCATCTTCTTGTGTCAGTGTAACTGTTCTAAGTCCATTTAGTTGGGATAACATACCCTCTACTGGATGGCAAGGGGTTTGGGTCTAAGTCTTAGAGGAAAAGAGGACTGAAATCTGGTGTGAGCAACCAAAGAGGGATTTCCTTAATACAGGGTGTTGGCATCAAAAACCTACCACTACACTTGTCATTTTTATATTTGTTTGCTGTCAGGGTGGATTTTTTTGCCTGTTACATAATTCCTAGCTCTCATTTAAAATCCCCGTGCCACACATTCCAGCATTTGCCTTTGAAGTCTCTTCCAGGCTGTAAGGAGCACGGGCTGGATCTGGAGATGGCAGTAGGCTGGGCAGGTCCAGCATTGCAGCACTGAGCTCTCCTGAGCCTGGCAGGAGTGCACAGCTCCTTGTGTCTCAGAGTCCAACTCTGCACAAGACCTGCAGCCACCAGCAGCCCAGGCACTGCTCACTGAGCCTGGTGTTGGTGGCTTATCACAGAATCAGGACAGTTTGGGTGGGAAGGGACCTTCAAAGGTCATCTAGTCTAACCCCTGTGCAATGAACAAGGACATCTTTAACTAGATCAGGTTGCTCAGGGCCCTGTCCAAGTTGACCTTGAATGTTTTCATGGTTAAAACAGCCTCAGCTTCTCTGGGCAGCCTGTGCCTCATTGTGAAAAAATGCTTTGTATCTATTGCAAATCTGCCCTCTAATAGTTTAAAACCATTACCCCACATCCTGTAATTTCCCAGTTCATGCATGTAACTATCAGGCAGTGTGTACCTTCCACACTGAAATCACAGCTGTAAAAACTGTTTTGGACTAAAGCACTGCTCCACTGAAGAACAGTGGGGTGTATTTTGTGTTTTGTGAGACACTTTGGGAAGTGGAGCTGCCATTGTTGGCATGAAAGAGCAATTGCTTTCCATCTTTCATCTGGAAACCTTGAAACCCAGCATTTTTCACCTCCCAAAACAGCATCATGGCCACAAGGCTACAAGTTTCTTGAGGCTGTTGACACTTGTCTCCTCCCTTCCTGTTACATTTCTTTCAGTTTCCGTAAGACACAGCAAGAAAGAAAGCAGGCAGATTGTCACCCAGGTTAAGATATTTGATTAGGAGGAGGAAAACCCTGAATTTTGGTTCTCTTTCAAAGCTGCTTGGATAGTTTTATGTTACATATCTGTAAGCTTTGTCAAACTCTAATTCAAGCAGCTTTTCAGCCTCTTTCTGTAACTGGAAGTTTTGCTAGAGGAAGGACTCACTTGAGCACGTTTTAATCTCATCCTGTTTTTAGTAGTACAAAACTGATGTTGAGTTCCTCGTTAGACTATGACCAAGAGCTGTGTATTTTTAGAATCTTGCTTGCAGAACACTAAATAGAGCTGGGTGTACTTCAGCATCATGGGAAGGTAAAGGATAGGCTCAGCTCCATGGGGTATTCAAAGTTGGAAGGATTCTTTGTATTGTCCTGTGCAGCTCCAACCTTTGAGCTTGTCCTACTTACTGAGGAAGGAGGATACAAACAAAGAGCTTAAGAAACAAATGTTTCAAGATACAAAAGGTATTCTTTCCTGGACAAGAATTTGGTAACAAATTAACTTACTGAATTAGGCTAAAATGTACCAGAAAAAGAATTTTTGGTGAGAGTTTTGTACTGTGCTACTGTGTCTTCCTCATCAAACACCTCTTGCTGTTGCAGGAAGTTGGTGGTACACATAAGCAATGTGTAAAGGCTTTGTAACATCACTTGTCTTTTTCAATTAAAAGTTTCCATTTCCAGCTGTGCATGACGGAGGCAGAGGCACTGAGAGGTAAATGAACTCTGTAGTTTTCCCGTGCCAAGGGAGCAGTGTTGATGCTCTAGGTGCAGTTCAGACACAAGGCTCAATTCCTGGTGCAGGAATTTCCCAGAACAAAGAGCAGAGCATTGCTGGGCTGGGGAGGAAGTAATGCCTCATCATTGTGGGTACTTGCTCTGCATGACAGGAAATACATGGAAGGCCCCCAGTGAGGTTTTTCAGATCTCTGATGACAGAAGCATGAGGTCTTCAGAGAAATTTTAAAAGCCAGTTAATGCAAGAATAATTTCTCATAACTTTGAGAGGGAAGTCATGCCTGAGTAAGACAAAAAACCCCAATTTTGTAACTGACGTGTGCCCCTCCTGCCCCAAGTGTCCTCTTCTACCAGTTTTCTTCCTGCCAAGAATGTCTGTTTCCCAGTTTGTTTTAAACTGAATAGGGAAAAAAACCATAGATGGCAAGCAGCTCACAGGCTGGCACTTCTTTGGTGATGAATGGGCAAAGGGATGAGGAAGAGCAGAGAGAGGTGAACATGCACATGAGACTGAGACCTGTGGTTTCACTTCTGTTCATCCTCAGCCATCACCAGGTCCCTCCCCACCACAGGGCCTGACTGCAGTGATGTGGTTACACAGCATCTCCCAGAGGCACGCAGGACTGAGAGCTGGGCAGAGAATTAGCAAATTTTAGGTGAATTCAGTTGGGTAGAGTTTTTCCCTTAGAAAAACCCAAAGTCTCTGATGAATGGAGGAAGACAGAGGGGTCACAGATGTGCTCACACATAGGCAGATACTTAACCAACTCCTCCACAGCATGTTTTGTGTTAAGTGGGGAAAGAAAACAGCTACCTGTGTTTGAGGAAGCACACACAGGGCTTTGCATAGACGTTCAGTTACTCCTTAGGTTCACCTATTTCTCCTTTTTTAAACCCTTTTAGTAAAAAGAACTAAATCTGTGCTAAATTAGCTCTGACCACAGACTGAGCAGCTTTACAGAGGAAAAAAGTCTCCCAGGCCCTTTCTTGCGTTTCACCAGCAGCACTTGAGGCCAGGGGGTGAAAGGGATTGTTTTCAGAGAGGGGGATGTCTATGTTTAGACACAGCTTGATGTGGGTTCCGTTACATCCTCGGCAGCTGAGGAGCTGCATCTGAGCTCCTAAAGAGCAATTTCCTTCTCCTTCCCTGTGAGTGCTGCAACCACCCCACTGCAACACAGGTTAGGCAATTGCCACCTCACCTTCCCCCTCTGCTCTCTGCACTCCACCCTGTCCTGTGCTCTGTTTCCAACATTCCAAATGCACACATGGTTCATACAGCATTTTCTCATGCATTTATTGTTTGCTTAAAAACCCATAACTGCAAAGCTGGATTTGAAGATGAAGGAGCAGTTCACTGGGGCATATTCTATAGCTTTTGACTTGCAATACAACACATTGCATCACATAATTAAAGACACTTTTTCTGTTATCCCATCAAGGAGAGTGTGAATTTAGGGGGTTGTTCTGATTCCAGGCAAATAAACATGTTTCTCCCAAGGGGACAGCCCTGTCTGCCTCATAAATTGCCAACAACAACTCGGAGGACCTTTTAATTTTACAAGCTATGTTGTTAGAAACTCAGAGGCCTGAACTTCAGCAAGGAAAACTTTACACAGCACTAGAGCAAGTTAGGAGAGAAAAAAAAGTTTGGCACCTGATATGTTTAATGCATTTAAGGGATTATCTCAGCAACAAAAATGGCAAATTGGTTGCAAACAAGTAGATGGATTGGGAGAATAAGAAGGGATAAGCAGTACAGTCTTTGCTCTGAATGTTTATCCAACATGCATAATTTTGTCAATTGTGTATTATTTCTGGATTAAACCTGAGGGATCAATCCCTCTTTGTTCTGCACCTCCCCACAGAGCACATGGTTCTTGTGGAAGCCTACATAAGAAGTGGTCCAAATCCAAGATTCCCATTGCACAAACATCTCAGGCAAACTGAGTAATGGCTTATCCAGCAGGGATTGCCTTGGAATAAGCTGTATCTCAACAATCATTTAAATTAAGGAAGGGAGAAAAATATTGTAGTATTATTTGCCTTCTGGTATCTGCAGTTCTTCAGACTGGAGACAAAAGTGTTGGCAAGTGATGAGTACCTGACTTTGGACTGAGGCAAGTGCCTCATGGCTGTAAAGCTGGGGCACACTGAAATTTTCTGCATTCCTTCATTTGAAATATCAACATTAAGATTTGAGATGTGGAACTTCCCTGCAGGGGAATTGTGGTGATAGTGGGAAGGAACAACACTCCCAGTTCTCCTTGTGGAAATCCAGTACATCACAGACACATACCTGATACCAGCATTCAGATGATAAATACACCTTCTACAGACTGCTTGAATCACGCTTTCTTTCTTATTAAATGAAAAAGATTGGTTTTTTTTCCCTGAGCTGCCAGCTGTATCTGAGAATTACTGCTTTCTTGAACTTAATCTCTCCAAGCAAGACACCTTCAGACCCTGGCATGGTGATTACTGTAAGGGGAAGAGTACAGGTCTGAAGCAAATCAGCTTCCTCTTGTCACATCACGTGCTAGAATATCCCTAACCAGAAGTATGACAAATCCCCTGCTTTTCCAGAATTCAGCAGAATTCCCTTAGATCTGCTGGGGAGTCCTGCTTCAAAGGCCAGTTAAGCCTGGCTCATGCTGCAGCATGGCTTGTACAATCCTGTGTGTAATCGCTGCTTCCTCTCCTCTCACCAGGCTGGGAAAAGCAAGTTTGCCACTAAGGTTTCTACTTCACCATTCCTGTCTAGCCAATACAGTGTTTCTTCTCCTCACAGCATCACATGTGCAAATGATTTTGGGGACTGCCACTGTCAAACTGAAAATGTTTAATAAAAATTGTCAGATTCCTCTTGATGACTTCATTTTTGAGCAGCAACTTGGCAGTCGGTGTTTAGAACTGCTTCTAAGCCCTCAGCAAGTGGACAAAGCAGGTTTTTTATTAAAACCTGCAAGGATGTGTTCTGTGTTCTAAACCATCAGTTTTGTCAGTGAGGGAGAATCTCCTGTACTCAAGGGAAGGAATTTTAGAAGTATGAAAAACTTGCAGTCTGTGCAATTATAGTACCATTGTTCTTGATCTCAGGTATGTGTCTGTTCATATCCCCATTGTTCTGCTTGTTCAGGATGGAGATTTCTTCATCCAAACCATCCTGTGTGTTTCAGGGCAGGAGGACTACGATCGCCTACGGCCACTTTCTTACCAGAACACCAATGTCGTGTTAATTTGTTACGATGTCATGAACCCCACTAGCTATGAGAACGTAGCAGCCAAGGTAAGAGGCTTCTAAATTAATTACATGTGCCTGATATATGACAAGATGTCAGATTAGAAATGCTGGTGCTTTTAGGGTCCTGTACCCTGGGCGTGTAGATGCCCAGATCACTCATCATGCACTGAGCTGCAGGTCACAGACCTTAGACCTGGTGCTCACCTCTCCATGGCTCCTAAGTGCTCAGAGCTGGGGTTGACTCTCACTAAAAAGATCAAACACCAACAATGAAATCACTGCTTTATCTGTAGCAATGTCACATGACCAACATTGCACATCTTAGAGTCAAGACTACTTCCATCACATGTGTATTTAATTGCAGGGGAGAGATGAGAGCAACCACTTCTCTGTGCTGGGATTTCTCAAAGCTCCAAAGCATTCTTGGACATAGCACCAGGAAAATAAAGCAAGACTTAGTCCAAATTTTGTTTTTACATGGGACTTTAGAGGAGCTCCTCAGAATTTAAACAGATGGTAAATAAATATTTTGGCATAGAGATAGATGTCACTATGGTTTTATAAAGCAGCTGACTTTGGGTAGGACTTTTAAACATTTCTGAGATGTAAATAGTTCACGTTGCCCCCCCCCCAGACTAACTCTCAAACTCTGAAATTGCAGCTTACATTAAATGCTGCTTGGCTGTATAGTTTTGATTTCAGGACTCAAACAACAAAATAAAAGCCAGATGTGAAAGTTTTGTTCTTCTACCCCCAGTGGTATCCTGAAGTGAATCACTTCTGCCGGGGGGTCCCGCTCGTGCTGATCGGCTGCAAGACAGACCTTCGGAAGGACAAGGAGCAGCTGCGCAAGCTCAGGGCTGCCAAGCAGGAACCCATCACCTACAACCAGGTAAAACCCTGAGTTCCTGAAGTGCTGGCCTCTTGGCAGGAGATAAGGCACGTGATATGGCATTGCTCCTCACAGGTATGATCACAGACACTGCAAAATTAGCTGATTCAGATAAAGAAATGATTGGCAGCTCTAACAGAGGTTTCTCTAAGTTCTTTTTGGAAGTGGTCAAATCATCAAATCACCACCCATTTTTAGTGCCAAAGTAAAGAGAAATATGAGGAGTTTTAAAGGACACAACTATCTGCCTTCTATGCTCATTACATCTCATTCTTCTTTCACAGCTGGGTTATTATTTTTATAAGTTTTTAAGCCTTAACAAGTTTTCTGGACTTCCTTCATAATTGTTATTGCTTTGATCAGTACTGTGATAAAGACTGTAGATGTTAGGAAACACATTCCAGTATTAAATACACTGACTGTTCTGGAATGAATGTATTTTGCAAATCCTACTTAAAAATAAATCCTTTCAAGGCCAATAGCAAGAACATCTGCAAGGTTTCTCTGACATGAGGGACTGTGCTTTGATATCTCTAAAGTAATCTTAAGAAGGCTACATATTATCACTGTCTCTAAGTATTATGAATCAATGAGATTTATGAGTGACATAGCTGTCCTAGGTACAGGAGAAACAGTGATGGAACAGCTTGTCCCATGTCACACAAGACCTTTCTCCTCTGGTCTTCCAATTCTTCTTTTTCTTTTTGCCAAACTACAAAGCCATCCTTCTCCTCTCACCTCAGAGCAAGAACAGCAGCTTTCAAACTCAGACACACGTCCAGGGAACAGGGTCAAGTGCACGACGACCTTGAGTGAATCACCACTTCTTCTAAACAGCAGGAAAATAAACTGCAACTGCATCACCATGAAACCATGCTGGGCCTTTTAGTTTGTCTCCCTTGCACACAAGATGAGGTCCCAGCCTGTCACTGTGAACAGTTGCAGATTGTCCCTTGTTGCATGAATAAATCCCTTCATCATCCTCCCAGCAACAGACACTTCTGGCCAGTCTGCTGAAGCCTCATGCAGTTAAACTCAAGGACCCACATGTTATATAAACTGTGTTTCCTGTGTGAGCCCTCCCACTTGGTTTCAACTCCCTGAAATATGCTCTACCTCAGTTTTTTACAGCTGATGGCACCTTGAGCCACACCTGGTGTTTCCCATGCCAGACACAGAGGATCTGAACAGTGTCTGCCACCACTGCAGCTTGCACACAACTGGAAGGAGACAAACTGCTTAAATATGAAGAAACAGCCCCCCACCCAATAAAAGCCCAAGTGACCCCACTCCCAGAGATTATAATGAATAAATGCAGAGCCATGGGTCGCAGACCTGGAATTCACAGTAAAAGGCTCACAAGCATTCAAACCTGGGGGCTGGCTCTGCAGGGACAATAAAAGGATCACAAGTAAGAAATCACTGTGCTTTGTCTGTAGTGGTTTCACACAACCAGTATTGCATGGAAATATTTCAGATTTAAGCCTGTTCCCATTGCATGGCTGAGAAATGCAAGCACCTATTTGTTTTTATGAGGATTTTGGCCGAGCCCTTGTGATGCTTCAAAGCAAAAGTCAAGGCTCCTGCATGTGCACCAGCAAAACAAGGCAAGGCATCAGTGCAGGTTCTGTTCTTGCATGTGACATTCATTACCAAAGGTGACATCACAGAATAGTTAAGGTCAGGCCTGAAAAAAATACCACCATGTAGACATCTTATCCTCACTTAAGTCCCTACCTCAGCATTTAGTTTAAAGAAATTCAATACTGAGAATATTTTTGTGCTATCAGGACTCTGCATCTCAAGAGCCTCTAATGCTCTGCTCTTAGGCCAGGCTCTGGTTCAGCACAGTGGAAAAACCCCAAGTTTATTTACCGTTCTTCAGTTTATTACCAATGCCACTCACACTCTAGCACTGCACTCAGAGGCAGCTTCTCTCTTCATGATTGCAAAGATGTACAAATTAATTCCCTTTCTTCCCAACACACTTTCCTTCTCTCATCTACTGAACTTAAATCTTTTCTTACTGTTTTGTTCTTTCCAGGGTGAGGCAGCTTGCAAGGAGATTAATGCTGAAATTTACCTGGAGTGCTCAGCAAAATGTCGTGAGAACATAGAAAATGTTTTTAAAGAAGCCACAACCATTGCACTGAGTGCCATGAAGAAAGCCAAGTGCCACAGGAAACAGAAAGTGTGCTCAGTGTTATAATCTGGACTGCACAAGAGCCAAGTGATTCAGATTTTACAAACAGTTTAACTTTAAAAGCCCATTTTTTTACATATTTGCATTCCTAGGATAATTTTTATTTTAAAAATTTTAATTATTTTTAGTATGTTTGCACTTTTGTTATATTGTTCTCACAGACTTTTCAAAGCTGTTTATCACAGTTAACTCATGCTGTGTGCCTTCACCCATCTGGCTTTTGCTTCTAAGTGTGAACAACTCACTATTTAAACTGCAGTGAAATGAACAGCAACTGCTACTGTGTAACTTAGTGTTGGGGTTTTTCTTCCTCTGCAAAGTAATTGTGGCAACATTAGAGCTACAATTTACTGCCTTTCTCCAGCAGAAAACTCACATCTTGCAGAAGCAATGTTGAAGCGGTTTATCAAGCACCTTTGAAGAGACAGAGAAAGTTTTGTCTTAACGTTTTCAAGTTAATTAACTTGGTGGCAATGGCATGAGTTGGCCTCAAGCTGCCCCCTGAGTGCAGATGGAACATCCACCACCCTCCTGGACCAGCTTTGCAGACCTGCACCTCAGAGTTCTTCAAGGCCTGCTGCTGGAGTGGAAAGTGGCATTTATCAATGGAAATACAGGAGTTGCTCCAATTAAATGCAGTATCATGGGAAATAGTTAATTTACAGCACTCAAATTTAGAAGTACTCCAAGCAGCTACTACATGTAATGTCAAGTCAGTCTTATGATAAACATTTACAGCTTATTTAATACAAGACAGATGCAAATCATGGTGCACACTGGAGGAAAAATTCATTCACTTGTGGAATCATCTCTGCTGGTACAAATTAAAAGTTTCCTTTTTGTGATGAAGGTGTCAGTTTGTCTAAGGACCAGGGAGGCTCCCACTGCACACCCTGGTACGTGTGCCTCGTATCTCCTGGCTCTTTTGCACATCCCCTCACTGAGATCTCAGATTGTAGGAGCAATCCCTAGTTTGTAGTCATCATAAACCAAACCTGAGAGGGGAAATGAGGTTCCTGCACTACAGGTGTTGCTGAAAGCTTTCTGTGTAAGGCAAACTGTACATGACCAGCTGGTGCAAAACTCTTTTGGAGCAAGCCATCATTATTGTTTTACATGCAGGGTAAACAGATCTTGACCCTTGAAAAACCTTTTTCTTTTCATTTTTCTCCTAACTTGTTTTAATTAAGTTTGTGAATAGCTATGAGCCTAAAATGGGAAATTAAATTAATTGGAAGTTTGTGCACATCCTTGACTATAGAAATACCTTGGAGAATTGTGCAGCCTTTTCTCCACTTGTCAGTAAAAGAACCACCCCTCACCTTACCCATGGTGTTTCAGTATGAAACTGAAACACCAACATTCAGGAAGTGTGACCTGTTCACCATCAGCTCCACAGTGGAATCTTTCTGGCTTTTTTAATCTGAGTTTCTCAGGTTGCAGAACTCACATTACTCACCCCTGCAGAACTGTGTTCCAGCATTGCTCTCAACAGAAAACAATTTACATTTCATAAACTGAGAGTTCAAGGAGTTAAAAAAAAACACCTCACAGCGTGTGCAAAAATAGCAAAATACATCCCAGCTGGTGTGAAAACTTGAAAATATGCAGATTGCAATTTATTGTTCATGCCCACAGGACGGTGACATGGCAAAAGTCATTTTGCTAGCTGGCAGCAACAGAACTGATGACTCCATGTCAAGCCTGTGGTGCATTATCTGTCCCCTCATGAGCACACCCTGGGAAGGAGGGCACTGTTTTCCACTCACACTGCCAGGGGATGTGCCCAGTTTGGGCTTTGTGCTGGCTCAAAGGGAGCCTTCACTGTTGGGAAAGACATGCCCAAGGCAGCTCAGTGCTGCAGCTGCCTGAGGAGGCACAGAAGTTACAGCACCCAAAAACGGGTGTTCCAGTGAGTGGGTGTAAACTCAAGCAGCACAAGGACTTTAGCAGGGCAGCAGTTCAGTGTTTGTCCCCTGCCATCCCCCTGACCCAGTGTTTCCATTCTCTTCATTATTGGTACAAGTGCAGCAGCTAAAGAAAGTATTTAATATTTGAGCTGAGCCTGACCTCCCCTTTCCAGAACCATGCCTCAAAAACCATCCCAAGGGCCGTGTGTTTGTTACTAAAAAGGGGCAGAGGCAGCTGCATATTGAATGGTTTATTTTAGGTTCTTTCAGGCCTGGACAAATGACCTGGTCTCCCTGGAAAAGGGCTAGCAGATTTCCCTGCCATTTAAAAACTGCTTTTGCTTGCATGATTTTGTTTTCAAAGGAGGAATTTCTCTTCTTTAAATAGCTTTTTAGAAGTGTATATAGCAGCAGTACGGTACAAAGATGAGCATTTTCTTTTCACAGTACACACAGGTTAGTATTGCCACTGAGAATATGCCTTAAACAAATGCCTTGAAAAATAGCATTCGCTCTGTATTACTGATCCACCCAGAGTGTTCATAAACCTCAATAAATTCAATACCCAGAATTTAAATAATAAAACTGGAAAGTGTCAGGTATCATTCCAGAATTGGAATTACAGTAGATCGCACATTTTCCCCAACGCTGGGGCTTTGCCAGGCAGGTGCATGCTGCTCTACATACAGAACAAAAACCCCAGAAGCAAATACATTTTATATTAAATATACATAAATAGCAGGAGTGTGACTGGAGAGCCATGCTTGCATTAATACTGAGTCTGTGCTGGCAGAGTCCTTCACCAAACACGGGGACAGGCGAGTCCTTCCGAGCCCATCCATCGCCTGGCTGGGATTGAGCAGGATCTGTCCCACACCCAGCCCTGCTGGGGGAAGAGGGATGGATGCACCCTGGGAACAGGGGGAGTCACAGCTTCTTCACCTTGTCTTTGTTCTTCTGGAGTTTAGTGTGCACCACCTTGAGAGTAGTGAGGAAGTTCCCGAGGAAGAGCAGCAGGAATGTGAAAGCCAACACAAAAACCTGAAAGGGGAGAGGAAGCAGCATTTATTACCTTGTAATATTACAACATGGATTATATTCAGCACTGCTGTGCTCTGTCAGACAGAACAAACTCTGTGCTGCATTATCCTGACATATTTAAATGGAGTCAGATGCCCAAATCTCTGCTCTGTGCTTCTGAGCAGAGCCAACACACACCTGCCATTCTTTGCATTCCTTGTGCCTTGACAATCTGAAAAGCGTGATTGCATTGTATAGCTGCCAGAACTGCAAAGGGAAAAAGAAAAAGGCAATTTAATTATGAGCAAAAAGAATCAAACCTTGGGAACACTTGTCATGGCTGTGTGTGATCCAAAGCACCCTTGTGTGGTGGGGCAGCAGCAGACACTGTGCCACAGAGGGAGGAGGGGATCACCCAACTTACATGCCCGAAGAACAAGAAGGGAAGGAGAAACGTCAGCCCCCGCCACATCCAGGACTGAAATCCTTCTGGAAAAGGTTGACAGAAGAGGCAGAGCATGAGCATGAAGAGCCAGGACTGGACCTGCAGCTGTTCCCCACCCTGACCACCCCATAAGGGCTATTCCTGTCAAGTAAAAATATTTTCTTGAAATTGCTGTAGTTGGAGAAGGGTAAAGTTGGAGATGACCAAAACCTCCATCTTAGTCTCCTCAAATGCTGCCAAAGAACAGATTTCTCTGCTCCTGACCCACAAGACCCAAGGAAGGGGATAAAAGCCTCAGTGCCCTTCCTGCCTTGGGACACAGGCAGCCAGGCAGGGGGCAGTTCTGCAAATGGGGGGCACACAGCCTTCTCCCTCCCTCTCAGTGCATCCAAAACCTGTGCAAAAACAGTGCAAAGAAAGCATAGCAGGAGACCTCACCTACTGTAAGGTCCAAGTGGTTTCTCTCCCCCAAAGCTCGGAGCCTATAGAGGCACCCCCTTTGGTAATAATACTGTAAGAACTGAACACAGCCTGGAGAAGGAGAGAGAAAACATCACTACATTGGTTATTCAGAAGTATAAGTATCAAGCAACTTTAATAATGTTTAATCCAACAGCATTTAATTATTGCTTATATTTGTGGATTGCATATTTGTACACTATCTTTGTATTCCTACAGTTTAATATTCCAGTATTTACCAAAAGGAAGTGTTTTCTTGTAAGCACGTACGACACAAAATGACTTCATCCCCTGAATTAGCAAGGTAAGATATACTCACTTTGAAATATTGAAAATGCTAAAAACTGACTGCGAAACATCTGATACATGAGTCCATCTGGCCTGGAAGCAGAACACAGGGGAGGGTCCATTAGTTTGGTAAAAGCATCCAGTGCAGAGCCCTTCCCCTTCAGCCATCAGGCCTGATCCCATTAGCAAATGAACCAGCAGCTGGTGCCCAGCCCATTCCACCCACTGGGAGCCCAGAGAGGTGCTACAGCCACACAAGAAGTGCTCTCATTGATTAGGTCTCCCCTCTCTAACAAGGATAAATGCCATCCCCTCTTATCCATTATCACAGTTTTCTCCAGGCAGCAAAGCCATTCTCAGTGCATCATCTGCACTGAGAATCTGAGCACTGCAATGGGGTTGCTGTGCTGCTTATCCTGAGGGCAGTTCAGGATGGATGGAGGGCAAGGGACCTTCTGCCCCAGCCACTATGTCAGCCCCTTACAGATTCAGGAGCAGAAGCTTTCGTTGTTGTAAAATAATTTTCAATAATTAACTCATCAGTTCATGCCCAAGTTGAGACAGGTTGCATGGGGGGTGCATGGTGGGCTGTCTAACCAACACCACCACCCACTGCAAGGGGGACACTTGCAGTTTGGCTTTAAACTCTCTAATCAAGGCTCAGTAAAGGCACCAAACATTCATTTTGTGGTGTCCTTCCTCTATAGCAAAGTGCTGCTTGTTTCCTTAGTTACAGAGACAGAAACTGGGAGACTTGCAGAGATTTTGCTGTCAACTACAGCCACAAGGTTTGTGTTTCTTTTTTTTTTAATAACCAGCAATGTAAATACAAACTTGCAGCGTTGTATTTATCATTGAAAACATCTGTAACATCAAACAAATATTAAGGCTGACACTCTGCCATGTGTCCTGTGGCCACAGCTTCGTGGTCACACTGCATTTAAATGCTCAGATGACATAAACACCATGAAACAGGCTTGAAGCACCTCGAGCAGGCAAGAGCAGACTCACCAGGTTAACATCACTCCAGACAGGAATGTGGAAACGTAGTGATGAGACACCCACCAGCCCTTGATCCTGAGCAGAAAAAAAACATGGCAGTTAGACAAGAAACACGGATTTCAGTATTCAAGTCCAGCCTTACAGGCAAAAAACAGATCCAAAAAATGGGAACAAAGCAGATGTCCCAACACAAGTACAAGGGATGCTGTGGCATTTCCATCCAAAGATGTGTGACCTCTAACACAAGGCAGCACACACACCCCAGACCACATCTACAACTAACCCACAGCTACCACAACCAGCCAACACCTTGGACCAATAACTTAGGGACTCTTAGGAACTGCTCTCTCCCCAAACCTCAGGTGGCCACATGTGCCCGTGGAAGTGATCAGGGAGGAGAAGAGAGACAAAAGACTCTGCAGAGAGGCCATCAGCATCTTGGATTTGCTGGGCTTCAGTGCCAAGCTGAGTCCCTTTTTGTTGCCTGGCTTTCTTTTAAGGACATTTCACACTTCCCATGGTTTTTGCAGTGGCACTGTACCTTGAGCCATTGCTAATGAGAATGCTTTCTCGTATCGTCAGCGTGCAGTAATACCACACCAACAGAAAGTTAAACACTTCATCTGTCACCCTGTTAAACAGAAAAAAACACAGAGTAAAAAAAAATCTTGTTAATTATAAAGATGCATTTTAAAAATCCCTGGTTTCCCTTCCTTCTCCTGGAGAGATAAAAACCTGCCCAAGTGAGGCTATGGACACAAAGTCCCACCCTGAACATGTCTAACCCTCAGGCAGCACTGCACACGTGGGCAGCACTGCCAGGCCCCTGCCCCTGTTCCCCCATGATCCAACACTGCAGATCCTGAGCTGATAAGCAGGTATGCAGGGATGACATTAAGTGCTGCTCAAGGAGAGAAAGCACCACAGAAGCAGCAGATGATCCAATTTAGAGAGGCCTTTCCAGGCTAATTCAATGAGGAGATTCCATGAGATCTATATAAATCCAATCAACTAAAAGAATGGAAGAGCATTATGCTCTGGGGTAGAAAAAAACAAAACACCAAAACTTTATTTTGCCATTTGCAAACTCCTGAAGCCAAGGGGATTTGGGGCAGCCTCTGCACAGGGCAGCATTGTTCCTGGTACAATCCTGCCTTCACTCAGACACACAGAAGTGTGTGGCTCCAACACCTTCCTGGTTTTTAAGCAAAACTGAATAATGGAAGCTTGTTGGTGCTCAGACATTTTATCACAACCTGGAGATAATGCTTCAGGTCTGATTATTTCACACAAATTCTCTTTTGTTGCTTTTGTAATCCCAGAGCTGCAGCACTGTGTTGGTCCCTGCCTGGGACAACCCACAAGCACAGCCATCATTCCCAAGAACAGCATGATGCCAGAATAACAACATCAATTTTTAGCATCATTAGGAAACATGATGTTGGACTCTCTCAGGTACAAATGACTCTTTAAAAAGGAAAAACAACTAGCTAAGATACAGCTCCTGCCAGAGTTGAAGTGCAGGTGTCCTGCTGGCCAATTGCTCAGAGCCTAAACATCACCTGAGCTGTCTCACTGTCCTTAACAGTACATAAAATAATTCGAACCCAGCACAATTTTATGCAAAATGCTTGATAAGAAATAAAAATGCAGCTTACCTGTAGTGGAGAAAAAACCTGCAGGCAACAGCCCCAAGTAACAAGATTATTGTCAGATAAAGTTTGAACTTCTCATACTCATCCTTGTAGGCAAACCTGGAAGGGAACAGGGGCTGTTTATGGACACAAACAGATGTTTGACTGGAATGTGGCTTTTCCAAACCACATACAAAGCCAAATGCCAAGCCCAGAGACAGAGGTTTTGCTGAAACACTTAGAATAGCAGTGGACAGTGGTGAAAGGCAGCATTCTGCCTGCAGGGAGGGTTAGCTCAGTCTCAGCTGCAACACAACGCTTTCAGTCCATCAGAGCTGGTTTCTGGGTTACCACAACAAGATTTAAAAAATATATATGTATCTCTATTTTCTAGAGCACTGTATGCCTACAAGTCACAGTACCATTTTTCATCACAAAAAAACTCTGAACACTTTTACAATTAAGGCCACAGTCTGAGCTGGGCTTAAAAGCAAGTGAAGGATGGAACCAATTGGAGCTACCTAAGATGTTAGCTTATCCCCATGTCACAGTCCAATTGCCCTCAACATGTCACTTATCAGGTCTAACAGAGACCCATTCCCCTTGCTGGGCTCCAGTCCACACCCACAGCTGCCCCAGAGAAACCCAAATTCACACAAGAGGGGAGGCTCACTCACTTTGCTTGGTTGCTCAGCAGAGTGACATTCACATTTCCCAGCACCAGATTTAAGTACAACCTGGAAGACAAAAGCCAAGAGCAAACCCAAGTAAGTTGTTTTATTTGAACACCACAGGACAATCTAGATCGAGGTGATGAGACAGTGGCTCTGCCAAAGCCACGATTGCTGGAGGTTTTTAACCAAGACAAACTGGAAGGAAAGACCACATAAGTGGTTTTACATGTGGATATATTGGTCAGCATGTCCAGGAAGTTACTGAAAAGGTTTATTTTCCTGGTCCCTTTTTTGCACTGGAGTATAAGGGCAATATATGTAGTGTGCACTGTCCAAACCCAAACACAGGGAGGATTTGGAAAAAAGTTTCTGATAGAAATTCCTGAGGGGTTGCAGCATCACACAGCCCTTGACAATTGACATAACTGTGTCCTAGCAACCCCCCTTGAAGAAAAAGTTAAAGTTGGTTAAAAATATTATTAAAAACTAAAAAGAGAAAAGTCTTGTGCTGATTCAGCCCTCAAAAAAATTAGCCCAGGAAAACATCAGTGTGGAAGACTGAACTGCACAATCCCTTGCCAGTGCAGGTTACTGTCATTTTAACAGAAAACCTGCACTGCCCACACACATTTACATCCACTCACAGCTAATGAATTCTGTGTACAACTGACACAGCAGCTCAGCAAGAGATTTATGACTAATCCAATTTTACATGTCTTTCTTCAACCTTTTCCTTCAGGAACAAAGCACTGTTAACATTTAAAAAATCCAAAATTCCTGGAGTGTGCAAGTCTCCCCGGCGGAGCACGTACCCGTTCCTCTTGGGCAGGTAGGCTTCCATGTCAAAGAAGACATTCTGCCTCTCCTTGATCTGGCTGCTGATCTCCTGAATGAGAGCAAACTCCTCAGGACTCGCTCTGGGCTTGCACCTGCAAGAACACAGAAACAAGATATTCCTGTTCATGTTGTCACCTCCTTTTTATTAGAAGGAAAATAATGTTGTCATAAAATCCAGGCTGTTTAAAAGCTGGCTCTGTGAGGTGATGCGCTTTGCTCCTGTATTTCTGTGGCACCATTTGGCTTATCATGACTTTATTTCACTGCCAGGTTTATGCTGCTGTAGGTAACTTCAACCAGCTGGTTTATAAATCAGCCTCTCCTTTCATCATCTCAGCGACAGGACTGCGTTGGAATATTGTGCTTTTCTGAAGGAGCTCCCTCCACCCTGGGAACTTTGTGAGTGGTTTCAGGCACTGCCCCTGCAGAGGCTGCAGCTCTTCAGGAGTGAAGTATTTCAGGATGTAACAGGACACAGAGCTGATGATTTACTGACGGACTGTGGTTTTCAGTAATTAATGTTAACCAGTGAGCAGCACAGCCAGCAGCCTGTGTTGTCAGAGGTGCTGTACTCAGGCCTGCACACAAGGAATTCAGCCCATGGCTCCTGGGATCAGCCAAGGAGCCAGAGACAGTTCCCTCCTGTAAATCCACCCAGGAGCAAGTTACACCTTCAAGTTCAAGGACTGATGTTGCTCTTCCAGTGCAGTTTACAGAGCAAAGCATTGCTCACCTGGCACAGCCAAAAGCTGCACAGTCCTGCAATGTACAGCACGCACTGCAAGGATGAAACCCACACCAGCTCCCTTAAACTTCTTAATTTACAGGACTCCCTCTCTCATGCAGTAATGAACCTTCTACTTGGCTGTAATATGGAACAACTTCAGCACTGCAACATAGATTGTCTATTAAAAGTACTAAAAATCCAAGCATTTCAGCTTTTGGGAAGGGGAAATAATCCATCCCTGCCTCCTCCACCCTCCAGGTCTCCTGTTACCGTTGCAGGCTGTGCTTCAGATCCCTCAGGGTCTTCTTCTGCCGGTGTATGGAGCTGCTGCAGGCTGTCTGCAAGCTGGTGACTTCTTCCAGTTTCTGCCTGTAAACTTTGTGTGTTTCCTGCAGGAGAAGAGGAGATGGTTGGTAGGAAGAGCCTTTCTAGGTTGTTCATGGCATTTGGTCCTCACCTCTGAAGGAAACAAGGAAAATCCTGGTTTTATGGGATACAACAGACACCCCTTTAGCAAGCGAGGAGGGGAGATGCCAAACCAGTACAGATACAACAGGGCTTAAATGGACACTGATGAAATTCCTGCAAGAGGAAAAGCATCCTCTACATTCAACTCATTTCCTCTTTAAAGAGCTTTCCCACTCAGGAGCTCCTCACTCGCATCCCACCCTGCAATGAAGCCCCTAATCCTTGATTCCCCTAATCCTCCATTTGATCCTGATCCATGCCCATCAAATGGTGGCTAAATCACAGAGCAGGCACTCCAATTTCACAGCCAGATTAAATCTTAAGAGAAAAAAAAGGAGGACCTAACAGAGTTTGGGGGGGAGGGGGAAGACACAACACCAGGCACAAATCCATGGCAGGGGGTTTATGCACCTCCTGGCCACCACTGCCATCCCAACCTCATGGATATTCAAGCAACCTACTGCTCAATATTCTGGTTTAAAGAGCTGATGTCCCTGCCTGTGGCCTCAGATGCTCCCTGGAAGGAACTGCTTTATCACAGCTCATTGGTCCCCTGAAGCCCCCAATTAGTGCTCAGCCATAACGAGGACATGCTCACCAACTGCACACCCATCGAGCCTCTGCTCTCATCTCTCAGTGTGCTTGGGGACCTGGGCTCTGCTTTTCCACCCTTTGCAAGGATTTCACCCCCCTTCCCCATGAGGGAAGTCTCAGGAAGGACTCCCCAAGCACCAAGCAATGACCTCTGAGCCGATTTTAATAAGCCTATAATAAGTTGGAAAACAGAGTTTGCAGAGTTAGTGCCAAGAGACAGTGTGGGTTGCATGGCTGCTTCACCTACCAGCACACCAACAACCACAGGAAATTCCCACTGCTCTTCCCAGAGCATAAACATGGTGATGAAACCACACAAACCAAATCTTTGCTCTCCTCCTTGCTAGGACCCACCTGGTAGATGTTCTTGATTTACAAGAACAATCCAAAACAAGCTCCAGTATCTGATTTAAAGACCTTAATAACCAAACTAACCCTGTACAGGCACTCTCACCGTTTCAGGCTCACTTTGATTTTTCTGAGCACACCTCTATGGCACTAATCCCTGGTCAATGACACCACCAGCAGCTGCCACTCCACCAAAAAATGTTTTTATTTTCCTTTTACAGGTGGGGAAACAGAGGCAGGGACCAGTCACTGACATTTACTGTGGCTTAGCTCAGACTCAGGCAGGGAGTTTGTTGAGAAGGTGCACACAGCAAACAAGTGACCAACAAAACCAGGCCAGCTGGTCTCCCCCGGCACTCAACCCTTGTTTCTGCTAACAGGAGTACAACCTGAACTGAGTTTTAATTAAGAAACAAGCTAAATTTGGAAATCACTTTTTTTTTTTTTAAATGCACGTTCTGTTTAACAGTCTAAAAGAAGCTAAAACAGCCTCCAGAGTGAGAACAGCCGGTCATACTTTAAAACTGGCTTAAAGATCTAAAGCACGTGTATAGGTGCAGCTCTGATGAAAAGCAGGGAAGGAAGGGAAGGTTTCTGGAGATCAAAGCATCTTGTAGAACAGCTCTTGGCCCCTACTCCGAGACCTTTCTGTCCCTCAATGCACTTTTGCAAGATGGAAAAACAGCACTTGGACCCTTCGTATCCCACCACGGGAAACAAAGTCCGCCAGGAGATGCTGGTGGGACAGGCACTGCCTGCGCTGCTCTTTGCACCACGCCATGGGTGCACAACCACACCGCGTCCCTTTTTCCACCTTGTTCCAGCACTGGGAACCGCGGCACCACATCTCGGTGCGCCCTCAGAGGGACCTGGGCCGTGGCCCCGGCTCGTTGTGCGCTGTCCCATGCGCTCGGAGCACGGGGGTAGCGGGGCACGGGCTGTGTGCGGGGGCCGTGCAGGGCTGCACATCCCCGCACCGCCGCGCTCCGTGCGGGCACCCCGCGGCACCGAGCACGCTTGGCCGCCCCGGGCGGGGCCGGGGGGA
>VYXD01016035.1:38998-67214 GCA_013397195.1 Hylia prasina
CCCCCCGCCCGCCTCAGGGGAGGGAGCCGTCAGGTGAGGGAACGCTGCGGTCTGTGCTCCCCTCGGGCCAGAGATCCCCCTCACGTCGAGGCTCCCCTCACGTCATGGCTCCCCTCAGGCCCGGGATCCCCTCAGGCCCCGGACCCCTCCTGTGATGGTCCCGCTCAGGCGCGCGTCGGGCCTGTGCTCTCCTCAGGCCAGGGCTCCCCTCAAATGGGGCGTCCCTCAGCTGCTGTCACCCGCCCTGCCCCGGTCACCTCCTGGAGGCCCTGCACATCTCCTGAGCCCCCTTGTGTTGTGGCAGCACCTGAAGTGCTCCGTGGTGTGACAGGGAAGCATCTTCCAGGCCTTTAAGTGGTTTATCACACATGGGGCTGAGAGTGGAGCTAAACCCCTCCATTGCGCAGGGCCAGCCCCCTCAAACTGAATCTGAGGCAGCTCAGCCCTTCTGCTGCCCGGACTTTGGTCGCAGGTCCTTGATAGGAGAGATGACAAGAGGATTCCTGATGTCTTTATTTTTACAATTATTACCCACTCAGCAGCTGGACTGGCCAGTTGTGAGCAGGGCCTGATGTTCAGGGGCAGGGTGTCAAGAGTTGTAAATGTTGGCACCACATCCTGTGGGTTTCTTGTGAAAGGGTAGAAACTGGCAAAAAGGAAGAAAAAGGGAAGGGGAAGGAAGCAATTAAAAAAGGTACAAGACAGAGGGGAGGGGAGGAGTGAAGCCAAAGTAAAACCACAAGTGCAATGCTCTCTTTTCATGAGGAGTGTATGTAGGATCCCATTTCCTTGAATTTGACGTAAACAAAAAACATTGGGTGTAGAAGCACTCCTCAGTGTTCTTGCTGTCCCTGGTCCTTCTCTAGGTCTATATTCACACTTTGCCTTTTTGCATGGTTTCTTCATGCATTTGTGGATGGACACATGAAATGCCATTGATGACCTTCTGCATTTGGTTTCCAGAGAAACCCTCTCAGGACTTGCAGTGGTTTGGGATTTCTGCTGGTTTAAGAACCACCAACCCCAGGGATGTTGTATTGTCCCTGCTGCTTCTCCAGTGAGGCCATGACTGTCCAGAGATCAGACATACTTCTTGTGGCAGGTCTTGGCAATCGTGAAGTAGAATAATAAACTAATCAACACAATAGAAATTTCACAGGAATTTGTTACATCTGTATTGATTTTTTTTCCTGGATTCTAGCTTTTGTCCACAATCCTATGTAACAGGACTTTATGTTGCAGGAGGCTTGGAGTTTGGATCACGGACTTTGGAAGAAGGAGGGTCACAGATCGGGGCGTTAATTCTGCGCTGGATACGTGCCCAAACTTTCCAGTTTGCCACAAGGTTGGAATACTCCCTGCCAGCACACTTATTTTTCCTTCCCACATGAAAACATTCCCTCCACCTCTGCAGTTCTCTGTCAGCTCAGTTTATCACAGAGCCACCCCTAAGATGTAGCTGCATCTTACCCCTTGCTGTTGGGGTGCTGACACCCTCCTGCAGATCTGGGGGAATCCAGAAAGTAAAAACACTTTAAACTCTGTAGGATTTCTTGTGTCAGTCCTATCATGCAGGAAAAGGTGCTTCTAGAAGACATCATAAATTGTGATTAACCCTTAAAAGTATTCCTTTCCCTGCTGATGCATAAGCCTCCAAAGAGCAGAAGGAAAC
Organism: Hylia prasina; assembly: GCA_013397195.1. NCBI lineage: Eukaryota > Metazoa > Chordata > Aves > Passeriformes > Sylviidae > Hylia > Hylia prasina. The sequence continues at coordinate 40,671 of VYXD01016035.1, forward strand.
TCTTACCAGATGTGAATATTTGTCCTGGGCTGTAATTCTGCAGGCTGATGACATTTTGTAAGAGCAGTGGTTGGTGTTTCTCATACAAAGGCAGGAAATGTGCATTTCCCACTCAGAGCCCTGCTGTGCCAGCCCCAGAGCTCTCCCAGAACACCAAGGGATCACCAGACATTTATCCCAAACTTTCCTACCTCTCCCCTACACCTCCTGACAAGGAATAATTCTTACACATGTTGTGGCTGTGCATATTGATTACCCCAAAAGATTTCTTTCAACTTTTTAACTAAGCCATGCTAATTAATATTCATTCAAGAGGTCTGCATTTTCTTTCAAACAGAAACAATTAAAACATTTAATTAAGCACAAACAATGTGAGTGTAGCAGGGCTGACCTTATAGCTGGTTCTGCATTCTTTACCATTGCACTATTACTAAATACTTCAGAATTACCTGTAAGCTCTCTCCACCTCCTGGGAAGCTGTAGCTGTTTGTATAATCTCATTATTTAAATCACATATCTGTGAATAAAACCAAAGCAAGCTGAGATAACAGTGATCCCCTCAGCCCTGGATGGGGAGCTGGGCTCTGTGCAGCTGATGCTTGGGGTTCCCACACCTTGCCTGTCTTTCACTTGTGGCAACACATGAGAAATGGTGCTTTTCCTCTGAATTTCAATATTTTATGATAATTTTTCAAGGTATCTTGCAAGTTTTAATGGCTGTTTTCTGCTGCCAGAGATCACCTAAGGCCATTGCACAGCAAATCTACAAACATGAAATCTCTGGTTTACCTTTACTTTAATTAATCCCCAACTCATCAACGTTTCACGGCCAGAAAACATATCTAAGAAACTGAGTTAATAAATCAAGTTAAGGATCACAGCAAAATTGTGACTGTTTGTTCTCTGGGTGTTAGATTTTGTTTGAGTACACACAGTTATATGTACAGTCACATGTGAGCTCCTTTCCTTCACCCTCCAGACCATTCCTGAATGCAAATTCCAATCATTCTTTCCTCTTAAGATAACTGAGGCTATTTCCTTTGATGCTTTTCCCCTGTCCTAGAAATACAGCACAGCAAATGGGGAAAGGACAAATATAAATGTAGATGAGTCCCTGTTCTAACATCACGTGACAATAAGCCGTGATAAATAAAATACTTGGCACATTTTGCAGCTGGAGATTGATACTGCTGATTCATCTTGTATTCATCTGGATTTATCTCTCAATTAAGGAATAAATTAAGGGCTTGAAGTGAAGCATTAGCTCAAGTATGGCCAAATTTATCTGCCTCCAATGATATTAAGAGTCTTGCAAGGCACTCCATGGTCAATAAATAATTCTCAGCTTTGGGTGACTTCGGGAATTAACATCATAACTTTACCTTTAAACCTCTGCCTTGTTGCAGGTAGTGAAGCAGAGACCATGAGCTGCAAATCTGCAGGAACTCATGGGGAGAGGGTATCTGGTGTCAGCTTCCAGGACTTCACCCTTTCCATTTGCATGACTATCTAAGTGCCTGAACATTCCAGATAACCCAGGGGTTTAACTTTAGGTTGTTTTGATGTAAAACCAACATGGTTTTTATCTTGAGAGAACTGCTCCCAGCAAAAAGGAGGGAAGAATTTTAAATGCTTTCCCACAAGGCTGCCTCTTAAGCCAGAGCCAACCAGATTAAGTTTACAACTCAAACCTTTCACTTCAATCCCTCCTAAATCCTGCTAATGACAATTCTTTAGAGCAGAGTGGGGGGATGTTCCTTCAGCTCACCAACACAGGCTTGACTGGAGTCCAAGACCCTCCCACCTCTTCCCTGGCTTTTCTTTTGAATATAGCAGCCATAAAACGCACATCTGAGCATCCCACTTCCACAGTATGTTGTTGTCACACTCTTCACCTTTAAAGAATTCCAGCATATGTTTCCCTAAATGCTTTTCCTCTATTTATTCTACGAAGTTCCCAGAATAAATTTAATTTATTGATTCTGACAGTTTTCAGTTGGTTTGGACATTTCACTTGGGTGATTCCCCAAGCTTAGTGAGAGCAAACTCAGCTTGGAGCAGCTGCCTCCCTTCACTGCAAAAATGACTGGTTTCAGATCTAGAATACTGAGGGCCTTGGGCTATATTTTATTAAAAAAAAATTAAAAAAAATATATTTTTTTAAATCTTGCCCTTAAAAGTGAAACAAAAATGAAAGTGCATCATGTGCCACAGGACCTTGCTGCAGAAGAGTGTTTCTGGGCATGTTTCCATGCACAAACTCTCAGTGCTTGGTTTGCTCTTCAGTGTGTCCAGCCTGGAGTGGAGTTCATTGCAATGAACTGTGTTGGCAGAATAATGGACTGAATTACAGCATAATTTACATGGACAGATTTAAAAGCTTCCTTTCAGTCTTAATAAATGTAAGGTTTAACCAACTGCCAGATAATGAAAGCAGCAACAGCACAAACAGCAGCAGAACTGGAGCCCTGGCACTGCCTGGTGAAGGTTTCACTGTTGTTACTTGGTGTCAGTGGCCAATGCCTGTCAGAGTGAGACAAGAAAAAGAAACCAAAACATCCAAGAAGGGTATTTGGGGCCAAATTTTGGCTGGCAAGGCTGGAACAAGGGGAACTGTGTCAAGGAAAACCCAAATTCTCCTCACAGCGCTTGTAACTTGAGTGTTTGACCCTACTTTTCATAGTGGCCTCAATGTTGTGCCTGAAAACAACTGCTCTTGGGAGAGGAGGAGAGTTTGGTTAGGACATTTCTGGGTCAGTTCGAGTTTATATCTCACTCCTTGAGTTATATATTCCAGCTACATCTAACACCCTTTACAAAAAATATTCCCACCTCCTACTCACTAAGGGGGTTCCTTCTCTCAAAGTGGAATGACATTTTCTAAGTAAGATTTCATTTGAGTGAGTCAAAAGAACTTTCTGATAAAACTTCAAATATCACCACCTTCTCTTCAAGCTGGTCTAATTTTGTCTTTTTTTGTAAGAAGAATATGCCTACATTTTCCCACTCTTGTACCCTTGTAATACAAAAAGATCCAGAATTATATTATCAAGTGACAAAATAATTAAGTATGATTCAAATGTTTATATCTGAACTAAGAAAACTGTAGATGGGAATCAGACACAGCCTCTTCCTAGATAAATGTCTCTTTGGAGCCTCCTTGGAGGGGGCAGGAGGGTCTGTGAGGGTGCTGATAACCCACCCTGGGACCATGGAAGAAAAATAACAAACACACAGAGACCAGGAACAAAAAAATTTAAAATAAACAACCCAGAAATGGAGGCAGCACCCTCTGTCATATCCAGATACAGAAGTTTTTGCACAGGCATTTTTTGATCCCAATTTGTGAATTTTAATTTGTCGCTAAAATATTTTAACTCTTTTAAAGTTTTTATTGTTTTCAAATGTATATTAATTTCCAAATACATATATAACTTCTGGTTAGCAGAAGCTGTGGTTAGGTGTGACATAGTTTGAACTTGCAGTTCAAAAACCTCAGGCAGTCCATGCCCTTTAAAAATAAACAAGTAAAATGGTCTGAATTAGCTAATTATTTTAATTGCCAATCTCTCAGTTAAGTGCAGTGCAGTGTAGGGGCTGAAATAATAAATAGTTAATGCTTTTCCAGAGAGGGCTATTTCTGGTTGTAATTTCAGGCTGTAGATTTTGGGCTGCAATAAGCATTTTTTCTTCTCCCTCATGGGTTTCTTTATTTCCTCCCCAAACCTCTGTCCTCACTCCAGCCCTTACAACTGGCCATGGTGAAACACAGGAATGATTGTCTTCAGTAATTTTTAGGCTCTGCCCCAAACCAGAACACATTAACATGAGTGACTGGGAATAAATCCTTCCTGAATATCTTCATCTCATTTTTAATAACAGGAGACATTTTCTCTTGTATACGTATTTCCTAACTTGGTCGGCTTCCATGGTTTTCTCTCTCTTTTTTTTTTTTCCTGCTTAAAGAAGCCTTTAAGTTCTGCCTTTCCTACATCCCTGGAAGTGCTTGCTAGCAGCTGCCATCTTCCCAGTTCATCTAATCTAACACAAGAAATTCCATGTGTGTATTTTCCCTTGGTACAGATCTCCCTGTGTCATTTCCACAGCTGCTCACGTTGTCTGTGGAGCATCTCTTCCTTCCCTGCACTTCGTTTTCCTACACTTGATTTCCCAGGCAGTGCCATTGTCTCCTTTGGCTCCATGGCCCCAACACATGCCATGGAAATGGAATATTTGCCTTTAGTCACACTCACACTTGGAATAAATCCATTCTCCTGTCCTCTCTGAGCATGGACACAACATTTAAGCCACATTCAATGCCACAGATTTCAAAGATGGCAAAGGAACACCCATCAGAGAAGACTGAGCTGTATCTCATCTTTACAGAGGCAGCTGCTTTGTTTCATCACAAGATTTCCCACCTGCCTCAACATTTTTACTCTGCAGCCTGCAGAGTTGTGCACAAAAAATATGGTAAAAGGATGAGAATCAAATGCATTTGGCTCGTGGGAGTCATACAAGAGCTTTGGTGTGATGTGCTAGAAATGTGCACAGTCAATTACCCATTAGGGAAGATGATTACAGACACCCACAAGGCCAGAGTGGCAATCCCTGCTCACCATGGCTGTGGAAGAAATGTAATGGATGAGGGAATTAGTGTCAGGTTTATTCAGATTTCTCCTTTAAGACCGCTGATGTGCATTTTCAGGGGCTTTGCAAGGCTGATTTATTTGTGCTGTAATCAGTACTTTCGTTTCCAGTCTTCTGCTACCGGGCGTATGAAAAACCAACCAGAGGTGAAACACTCGTTGCTCATTAGCCCTTTATATTCTGCTGGAACATCCGGAGCTCAGGGCACGTAGCTGCACAGCGCTGTGTGTGTGCCGGGTGCTCCGGCTCCATCCCCCGTGCTCAGCGAGGGGACCAGCGTGTGATGCCGTGTCCCAGCGCGTCCCTGTCGCCCGGGGCCGCTGCCGGGGCCTTTAGCGCCGGAGTTGGGCACGTTGCTATGGCGACCCCGCCGCCGCAGTCAGCACCGAGCCGCCGCCAGCGCAGGTCGGTGTCCGCGGTTCGGCCCTTGCCATCGGGGGCGGTAAGAGAGCGGCGGCCGCGCTCCAGGGTGCTCCGCAAGCCTCTCTGCAAGCCGAGGCTTGCAGAGAGCTTGCAGAGAGCTTGCAGAGAGCTCTGCTGCGAGCTCGTGGGCTTTCCCTGTCGGCCCCTCGCACCGCTGCCCGCCTGCCCGGCCCCCGCTGGAGAGGAGCAGCAGCGGGAGCCCCGAGCATTCCGCTCGCAGACAGTGCCCTGGGGGCCGGGAGGGGATGGGGGTGACTCCGCTCCGCCGGCGGGTGCTGGCAAAGGGACCCCGCTGCAGGGCGGTGCCGTGGTGCTGGGCCACGGCAAGGGCTGAGCTCAGCCTCGGGGCCGGGGCACAGTCAGGCAGGGTGCACGGGGGTGCGGTGCCAGGCAGGGTTCTGCCAGGGACAGTCAGCAACCGCTTCTCTGCGGCCAGGTGTGTTGCCCTCCTTGCTCTTCGTTAAGTTGGGATGTAAGATGGGAAAAAGTAGTCACACCGCCTTGCTCTGAAGTTCCGCGAAGAGCCAGGGGGAAAAAAATATGCTTCCTGTAGGGCCGTGCAGACTAAAGCTGCATTTTACCAGAGACCCGACTAAAGTCGCAGAGCAGCTTCTGGAGGGGGGCGCGGGGGTCTGTACGAGCCTCATCCCCACGGGCCTCGGCAGAGGCGCACGGGAGCAGCAGCAACCGGAACGACTCTGCCCCGCCCGCCTCGCCGCCAGCCTCCCCGCGCCCTGGCAGTGGGCGGCTGAAAACATCCCGGCAGGCGAACACCGACTGCGTTATCACTTACGCAAACCTGGCATCGCTGACGTAAATTTAGAAGGGGATTCAGCAAATAAAGGCGGATCCCGCCAGCCTGCATTACCTCGGGTACTCTGCGCGGGCTGCGCCTCGCAGGACGTGGTGAGCAGATGGGGCTGCCCCCGCTGCTGGGAATCCTCCCTGGGATGTGTAAAGCTTGAGTTAAAGAAGTGGTGGGATGTGTTGGTGGGAAAGCGATGCTCCCATCCTGCAGGGGTAGTGAAGAGACTTGTCACAGGCATGAGCTGCTCAGGAGGTCATGGCTGGTGTCAGGGTGGGTTCAGACTGCTGCAGCTGGGCTCTTCTGCTTCCCCAGCTCAAGCCAGCAAAGTGTGGCACAGTGTCCTGAAAAAACCCAGCCCTTGGCAAATATAGACAAATCCCCCTTCTCCAGGAGCTGCAGCCCTCAAAAGTGAGGGAGGAACTCAGCAGTTGTACTGTATCCTGTTTGCATTGCTAGAAAAACGTCCTCTTTGGTAGGCTGTAATTCTACCATAGCGAGGGACAGATCCTGTCCTCGCTGTCCTCTAACCAAGACTCATTCTGGACACGTAAAGTACTTTTATTTAGCAATGCCATCCTTCCAAATAGCTGTTGAATGACCATTTTCCACAGCGGGAAAATGCAGAACTGNGATTCCATCATACGGAGGGACAGATCCTGTCCTCTAACCAAGACTCATTCTGGACACGTAAAGTACTTTTATTTAGCAATGCCATCCTTCCAAATAGCTGTTGAATGACCATTTTCCACAGCGGGAAAATGCAGAACTGAGGTTCAACTCTAACAGTATTTTCGTAGTTAGAATTTCTACCTTTTATTTCCTAGCAAGGACCTAAAGCACCTTTCTTTCCCCCTGTCCTCCCAAGGTCCAGGTTTTCTCTCCTGCCAGGCTCCCCGGCACCCCCAGCACAGTGGGAACCAGAACTTTGCTCGGCCGAGAAGGGAAAGACGCAGCAAAATGATTCGAAATGGCTCAGCCCAGCGGATCAGGACAGAAGGGGGAGCCCGGGAGACAAAATCGGAGAGCATCCCACCCTGCCGGGCTCCAGCCGAGCTCTGGACCTTAACGGCATTAATAGAAACTTGCTTTCGTTTCTACAGCCACCTTTTAGCTTTTGTTTATGGTTTATAGGAGACCGCTCTCACCTCCGAGTCTGTGCCGAATTCCCACTGTGCTGAACAGCAGTTCCATTGGCAGTGTTCAGAAATCATCACTATGCTGCACTCCAACATTGTACTCTGTATTTATGAGGCAAAACATCTCCTTTTCCCTTCTCTTCCCTCACACTTTCCTTCCAGACCTCCAACACCCGAATCACCCTCACTGTGCTCACCATGCCCTGCTTGCTGCTTCTGCTTTAAACCAACATCACCTGTGAAGTCACCTCAGAAGTCACCTCCTTGGCAGCTCGGTGGGCTGGCGAGCCCTTGGCCTGGCCCTGGGCAGAGCCACAGCCTCCTGGGAGAGGGAAACGTTGTGGTTTCAACCCCTTTTAACAAGGCAGCTGGAGGACTGATATTTTTAGCAGCAAAGGAGACTGAGCTGCATTACTGCTGGGGATATGAATTGTCCCAGCTCCAGGTGGGCTTCAGGGACACTGGACAACTCCCTGACCCATTCCATTGGCTGTACAGAGGAGATGCCTTTCCCTGCACTCCTCAAGATCTCTGGCAGACGCAGAGATCACAAACCTGACCTGCTGAGATTTATTTAACATTTCCTAACAGGCCGGGCTCTGCTATGAGCCCATTTTCACGTAGTGCTGGTTTGTACTTCAGTATCTTTAGTTGTCTCCTGTTTGTTGTATCTCTGTGCATGGCTCACAAATACTGTTCTTCCTGTACCTGCCTTAGTAATTTCTAATTTATTGCTGATGATAATTTGTTTTCTTCCCCAGATACCAACAATATGCCTGTTATAAAGCACCCCAGGATTAGAGAACCTCTCTGTCATGAATGGGACAGGAAAGCCCAGAAATGTGGATTAAGACACACAGTTTATGCTGTAAATGGGGATCAGTATACTGGAGAATGGCAGGACAACTTGAAACATGGTAAGATAGATAATTTTGAGCAAAAATAGCAACTTAGATGTCCTTACAAAGGTTCCTGGGGCAGGAAGTGGTCAGTGGTTCTATGTGCTCTATATGCTCCTGGAGGAGCATTCATTCATGTATGACTATATGTACACACACACACACATATATATATTTGATATGTGTAATGCAAAAATGCAGAAACATTTCTAACAAGTAACTTGAAGAGCTTTTGCACGCACTCAGGGGCAACTACCCAAAATATCTCTATTACAGATGTTTAAAAATCCTTTCTAAATACAGCAAACTTCAGTCAACTCCCATGCACTGGGATGTGCTCTGGCTGCACAGTCCTTGGAGCTCTCTCAGCTTCTGACTTGGCTCCAGGAATCTTAATTTATTCCCAAGATGTGGCAGGGGCTGCAGGGGACAGAGCAGGAGAAGGAGACCCTGTCCAAGCCAGGAGCAGCCAGAGCAGGACAGACTTGTTTACAAGCAGTAAACTGAGGTTTGGAAAGATTTCAGTGCATTCAGCAAAGGCCACACAGGAAGCCCCTGATCAAGATTAACGATGGTTCCAACTTGGGAAGCTAAACTGAATCCCAGACACAAGCCTGACTTTGTGCAGGGAGTGCTTCCCTGCCTGGGATGGAGCAGGAAGGGCAGCCCTGTGCACCCTTGTCCTCACCGTGATGGTGTCCCTGTCATTCCTCTGCTTTGTTACACAGGTAAAGGCACCCAGATTTGGAAAAGCACAGGAGCGATTTACAGCGGTGACTGGAAGTTTGGGAAGCGGGATGGTTATGGCTCATACAGCGTTCCTGACCCAGTGACAAAGGAATACAAGAAGATGTACACAGGCTGGTGGGAAAAGGACAGAAGAGGTGTAAGTGAGATTTTCTGCCAGTAGTGAGGCAGTGGGACCCAAATCACGGGGAAGAGTTGGGTGCACATGTGCAAAAAAATTACTTAAAATACTAAATTTCGCAATACTGAGGCTGAATTGAACGGTCAAGACTAAAAATCCAAGATTTTTATGGGAGTGCCATCTCCTTCCTGGAGAGGGAGCCATCCCCACCCATCTGCTGGTTACCAGGCTACAGCCCCGAGCTCCCACCGGCAGCCACAGAGCAGTGGTTACTGCTCAGAGTCACCTACAGCTCGGCCAAGCACGATGGGAGGTTTCACATCCTGTGTCTTAATCCTCCCCACCCATCCCTTTCATTCCTCTTGTCCTTGAACAAGTCAGAGGAACCTGTATTATAAACACTGCCAGAAAATGTACCTTCTTCTAGCAGTTTTGCAGCATAATAGGCAAATTACTTGAGTTATTTTGGAAATTAAGCCTGTCACATAAATCACTGATTTTCCTAAAAGGAACATAATGAGAAAGTCATCTGGTAGAAGTGCAACATAATGTGCAAAATACTTGTAGGAACGTTTTTGGATCTGCCAATGGAAACCTTGTGTTTGTCTTTGTGTCTGCTCTTAAATTAAACTCATCTCCACCAACACTTTTAATGGGCATGTGGCTCCATGGCTCCTGTCTCTTGGAGGGAGTATCCCTTCCTGTTCTTTAAGGTTAGATTTGGCATAATTGAGCTTTGGAGAAAGATTTATAATGATATCCAAATATCACTGGGGTTGAGTTTTCTTCTAAAAAAGTTTCTCCCTTACATGAATGCAGTTTAGTACAATTAATACCCAGAAAAATCAGTTGTTTCCAGAACTGGTTTTGTTATTTGTTCAGAGAAAAAAAGAGCTCTTTATTCCTATGGGAAAATGTGATAGTGATATGGAAATATTTCTTATTGGTATCACTCCCTGGCACAGGGGGTACCTCTGGACTTCTCTTAATGGCAAACATACATGTAAAACAAACAAGGGTTGGAGTTGCCCAGCCTGGGACACTGAGCTGGAAACGTCGTCAGGTTTGAAAGACATGGAATCCCCATGTTGAGAGACACATCCTTTAATGCTGCCTACCCCCAGGCAGGTTTATATACTTGTAAAACCCGCTTTTAGCTAAATATCAGCAGCAATCATGCCAATAATAACACACTGAGATATAAACCCAAGGTTTTGTCAAGGGTATAAAACTGTTTGCCAAAAAAAAAGTCCCATACTACCACATCTCACTTCCTTCAGCACGAGAACAGCCACGGAGCTGTGTAAGAGTAATAAACAAAGGAATATTCTACCAAAGTGATGTCCCAGAATGGAACACTGACCCCTTTCAATAGAGCAGCTCCTAAGCAGCCATCTCTGTGCTCTCCCCAGGGCCGGGGGGTGTACTTCTATGCCAACGGGGAGCAGTACGATGGCGAGTGGAGGAAAGGTTTGCGGAGCGGCTGGGGAAAGATGCACTACAAGGACGGCTCCGTCTACGAGGGACAGTGGCTGAAGGATAAACCCAACGGGCAGGGAGTGCTGTGGCTCCGTAAGTACTGACCACCCTCACCCTGCCCCCTCCAAGCTGTCCGGTGTCGTGCTGCTCTCCGCGTGTCTCCGCCATCCAGATTTCTGGGAGCTACACTGCAGCCTTGCAGCAGGACTGCGGCCGCTCCGTGTCATCCCTCCCCTCCCGGTCTGGAGCGGGAGGCAGCACGGGCTGAGCAAGGGCCGGCACGGCACGGCTCAAGCCCATAAGCCCACACGCATGAAAGCTTACTTTTGCTGTGATTTACATTTAAATGACTGGGATGGTTCGGGTTAGAGATAATATACTGTTGGGTCAGGGAAGAGCAAATCTCTCTTTTCAAGCCAGGCACTTTGCCAGACAGGCCTTCTAGCTCTGCATACCAAAGAAGAGTTCAGTTTCCAGCACAGGAAAAAAAGGAAAACCACCAAAACAACATAGTTTTCTTTTTGAGTTCACTCCATCCCCTCTGTCTACTTCCGACAGTGGCTCATGTTGAGTGAACACAGGGGTTTCATTAGTACACAATACTTTTCCATAAATAACACCAAGCACATCATGGATTGGGAATGTTAGGGTCAATCTCAGCATAAATAGAGAAATTTAAATTTTTCACCCTTATTTTCCTTGGAGTTTTACACATTTTCCCCCAAAGCCAAGAATCCCAAGAATCTCTGCAATACCAGGCACGGCATTCCAAGAACACCTGAAGAAATATTATCTCCATATTATTATTCATCTATTCTATCTCTTTATTTTTGCTTGAAAGTGATCTCAAGGCTAATTAGCTAAGCAAAGCAGCTGGGAGGAATGAGCATGACCTTCTCTGCACACCACATGCCTGACTGTGCTCTCTCTGCTGACTGTAAAGTCGCTTTGGACCGATGGCTCATCTGGATGATATCAGCACCTGCTTCCAGGGGGATTCTTGGCTTTGGGGGAAAGTCAAGATCTGCTGATCTGCTCTGCTCCTGTCAAAGGCCCTGTTAGTTATAAACTAACAGCCCCTGCAGGCTGAGCCGTGGCTGATGCAACATTTCAGAGCCCACTTGCCTCCAGCCTAGCCTGCAACTGATTGTTAGCTGGATTCCTTTTGGTTAAAATTAGCCAGAGCAATTATTTCATACCCACAAGCTTAATGCATTCAGCTGAGCTGCTGGAAGTGCGCCCACGTGCCGGCAGCTTTGCCATGTGAAAGAAAAGGAGTTCTTCAGTGGAGGTCACGATGAGCTGCAGCTGAAGATTAAATTGCTTGTAGTGGCAGCATGCCCGGCGAGGGTGAGCTTGGCTGAGAGCACCGCGCTGATCTGCCGCCTCTGCTACATCCCTGCCCCAACAGCTTTGTACCGGAGCACTGCACATCCACGGGGATCGTGGCTGTGAGCAACACAGCCTCGGGTGCTCTGGGAGGAGAGCAGATGGGAGCAGCCAGGCACCACGGTGCTGTCAGGGTGTTTGCTGCCCCCTCCTTGCAGCCAGGGCTGTGATTTTGGTGGTTTCTCACTTGTTTGTGGCTGGAGTGCTGCTCCCACCCGTGGACAGGGCAGTTTGGTGCTGCAGGTAAGCACAAAACCAGATCAAAGTTGCAGATAAGCATCACCAAGGCACCAGCCTGTGAACCAGACCCTGCCTGAGCAGCCCAGCAGCCACATTCTCCAGAAGCCTTTTTGGTTTTCCCCTATTCCCTTACAGCATCCTGGCAGGCCCCAGTTATCTCTGCAGTACCGTGGGGGGGCCCTGGCATTTCAGCCACTTCTTGTGATGAAGTGGCAGAGTGCAGCTGAGACTTAAAGGTATTTCCATTAACGTGGTCAGAAATCCCTGTGGGTTTGGGCTTAGAAACACTGTATGTAGTAAAAGGGGTGAGCAGGGGACTCTCCTAGTGACATCAGGGTGGTCTGGATCTATCCCAGCCCCAGCATCACCATGGCTATGATACCCCTTTTCAACCAGCAGCCATGGATGAGGCTGCTCTCTTCCCCTTGCAGCTCTGCTTTCCCTGTTAGTGATGGATGGGTGGATTCCTGGAGAGCAGAAGAGAGCCCAAAAAAAGCCTCTCTCAGCTTGCAGAAAAATGCCAAGAGAAGCAGTACAGCTGGAAAAACAGCCTGTAACTGCCTGAACTCTTCAGACTCTCGCAGCAATTCTCACCCCATAATTCATTGAGGAAAAACTTAACTAAAAGCATTCTTTGAAATCAAGACTATTTTGACTGGACAGCGATCAGTGCTCTGTTCCTTGCCCAGACAAGCAAACCTCTTCAAGCCAGAGTGATTTGTTGCAGTGACAAATCTGAAACTTGTGTCCTGTCACTTTTTGTGTTGTGAAGAGTGACTCAGGGACCAGTCCCTTACCCTGAGCCCACTGGCTCCTTGTGTCAGCAAAAAATGAGTATCACTGTGAGAACAAAGCAGGTGAGCAGAGTCCTGCTTCCAAGTGAGCCAGCGAGGGCTCCTTCTGCAGTATTTTCTCCCTCTGTGGCACAGCAAACAGAGCACTGCAAAATCAACATGACACACAGTGCCACAGCTACTTTGAAATTACTAAGAGGAGCCAAACACATGATCTCCTCTGCTGATTGATTTCATTTGTAACCCCTAAACACAATGGAGCAGATTTCAAGGTCTGTTCATGTATTTAATTGCAGCAAATGGAAATCGGTACGAAGGAGGTTGGAAAGACGGCAAGAAGCATGGCCCAGGGAAATACTTCTACCCAGATAAGGGACAGCTGTTAGAAGGCACCTGGGTAGCAGATATACCAAAGTGTGGAGCCCTGGTTGACTTTGAGAGAGACAACGCTACAGCCCCCACTGAGTTTCCACTCCCAGAGGTAATTACTTGGAAATTTTGGTGTTTGCATTCAGCAGTGCTCGGGTCAGCTCTCCAGGTAGCATTTCACTCCTCAAGAGATTTCCCCCATGGGTGTGTGCTCAGTCTTTTGGCCAGCAGCATCCTAAATGGCCCCACAGGGACTAACAGCTCATGCAGCCTCTGCTGGAGCCTCCCAGTTACCTACATCTGAAAAAATGCAGTTCTCATGCACCAGAACTGCTCAGAGACCTGATGCAGCACAAAGGAAACGGGGACAATAGAGGCAGAGACAATAGTGGGATTTGCGTCAAGACCAAATGATTTCACCAAGCCCAACTGCTGAGGCTGAGCAGACCCTGCAGGAACCTGAGCAGCTGCAGGGCCAACAGCAGCTCTTTCCTCCAAGTCAGGGCCTCACCACTGTGCCCAGCAGCCCCGGGGGCAGAGGGGTGTGTGCAGCTTCCCTCCTGGGCCCAAGGGGGGCAGAGGGTGTCCTAGAGCCCATTGCCTCTGCTCCTCTTTTCCCTTGACTGACACACACTGCAGAGGAAGAGCCAGGCCCCATCCCAGAGATTTGGTGAGACACAGACACACTGGGCCATCAGGCTGGCAGCCACTGGGTCCTTGCATGTCACTTTGGTGTAGGACCTGGAGGACAGGAGAGCCTGTCCCCAGCTCTGTGCCCCTGGAGGAAGAGGAATTGGGAATCAGCAGTGAACAGATGTGACTCCAAGTGAGAGCTGGCTGTAACAGTCTCAGCTTGGACCCTCACAGTCTGCAAACCACAGATGTGAAACAAAACACTCAGTGCAGGATGGGCTGGGGAAGCTCCCCTTCACTTGGAGCCAAGCAGAACCACCCTGGATAATCACAGCTCACCACTTTGCTCCAGTAACACAAGGAATAGCACAGCCCCATGGCAGGTAAAGCCACCCACCCCCCTCTGGCCCAGGGACAGGGCTGTTCAAAGTGACACCAGGCATCTGCAGCCTTCCAAACCTCACAGCTGTCACATCTTCATTGCCCCTATCTTTTCCAATCTGGTTTCTATAGCCAAGGCCCTTTGAGCACAGTTTTGAAGAACCAGTTCATCCTGTAAGTACCAGGCACAGCCATAGGCAGTGCAGAATAATAAACCCCAAATACCCACCAGAGAAAAACAATCTCAATTTTGCAAAAGGAGTGAAAGGAGCAGCACTTCTGTAGCTAAAAATATTTACTGTATGTGGTTTGTCAGAGGTCATTGAGAAGAGCCTCAACAATCCAACAGCCTAGGATGAACTGCTGGTGCACCAAGGCAGGATGTACAAGTCTGGATGTTTATTTAACTCCCTGAAGACCAAGTGATGACCCAGTTCTCTTCTGCTCTATAAGCAAAAACAAAGCATCAACTTTCACTGCTGTTACTGTGCTTTCAATGGGTAGAGATCTGTTGTTCTCAGAATATGAATAGATAAAAGAAGAAAAATTGAATTCAGGTTTTCATAAACTTTTGTCACAACCACCCCCTTTATTAAAACTACAGGTGAGGCCAAACAGACTACAAATCAAAGCCACTTTTGCCCAAGAGTGTGTTTTGTTAAAGTCACTCACACGGAGCTATTTCAAGGAGATAAAGTGATGTTCAACACACTAATAAAATTAGGGGTGTAGTTGTTTCTAAAATAATTGAAAGGCTGCAATAGGAGCTGAAGTCCTGATACGTGGGAGACTCCAATAAAGCTCAAAGAATCAGGATCTATTAAACCTTAAGCTTCTTCAATTACACTGTCCACATGATTTGTATTCTTTTTAGATTGAACTACATGATCCAGCTGCTGTTTTAGAAGAGGCTCGGGCAATGTTTGATGACAGCCAAAATTAACAACCAGATGCTGAAGAAGAAGAAAAAAAAAAAGATTTAAGAACACGATCCTGGGTTATTTATTCCTTCGAGCCTCAAACCCACACCATGGTTACTGTGTCGTGGTCTGCCTCACCCTTCCCTCAAGGCTGTTCAGGTATACTTCCCTCTGCAGGTGGCTTTGCTCAGTATCCTCCTCTCCCTCCCATTATTTTGGAAGAGAAAGGAAAAAAAATAATGTGAAAAAACCCAAAAGAGAAGCAACCAAATGCTGGAAGACAGGCAGAGTGACTCTTCGCTCAGCTCCTCTTATTCTTCCTGCAAAGAAATCACACTCCTGTTGGTTTCAAGGTGTTTGGTTTAGAGAAGGAGGGTTTCTAGTATGTGTTTTAAAAGCATACAGAAAAAGTACAAGCAAGTAATTGAGTCCCCCACTCCCCCCAAATATAGCCCAATGCATACCTGTGACCCCAAAATGGCTCCTGGAGTTACAACAGATCACGTTTCAATTAATAAGTATATTCCAGCCCTCTAGATAACAAATAATCCACAACAACTGAGTATATTTTATTCCATGAAAATATTTTATACCCAAATAAGTGATATACAATAACCAATGTTTAAAATGAATGAGGTAAATGCCTAACACCGTTAGTATAAATAAGGGATAAAAAAT
Source organism: Hylia prasina (assembly GCA_013397195.1). NCBI lineage: Eukaryota > Metazoa > Chordata > Aves > Passeriformes > Sylviidae > Hylia > Hylia prasina. Next base: position 56,338 of record VYXD01016035.1, read on the forward strand.
TTTAAGTGCACTCAATATTTAGATCCATGTGTTTGTGTCTGGTTACTGCCTGGGTACACAGTGACAAAGGTACCCAAGGTGTAACTTTCATTACCATTTCCACAGGTGGAAAACGACAAAAACATACTTGATATCATGGCTTAAAGTGCAGAAAATAGTCAGAAAATCAGCTGTAATAACAGCGCCATTAGCTCAGAGCCTACCAGCTTGAGAAAACTAAAAATAGCCACATCCAACTAGCTTCTAATTCTGTGTGTCTTAAACAACGAGAAAACCCCACACTTCTCAGTCACTTTGTAAAAGATCCACAAATCAAAGAGAAATTCAGCTACGTATCCAGAACAGCAAGGAATTTTACAAAATAAACTTGGGAAATTGATTTGCTGGACTTCCATTCAGAACCATGTAACTTCTAAATACAAAATTTACAGACTGAAGTAAAATTTTTACACTTGACCACAACCTTCCAATTAGTTGCTCTAGTGTGACCACCAAGTCAGGTTTTCTTGCTTTCCTGGGGGATTTTAGGGGCCTGTTTCCCCAAGACAGAACCAGTAAAGCTCTGTCTTGGATAGGAAAATACATTTTGTGCCTCCTACCAAGATTTTGTGTTTTGGAATGCTGCTTCCTTATTGCCTTTACTAAAGCAATGCTTCCAGTGCTCCATGAACAAACACCTGTGAGTCTGTAGTTACAATCCTCACCATCAGATTTACATCAGGACTAGAATATATTTGAAGCATGTAATGGCAGAGCTGAGAAAATCCAGTCTGGCTTCTGTATGCCAGGACTTGTGAAAACACCAAGCAGAAAGCTGTTTGCTGCTTGTGAACCACGACTGCTGCTGAAAAAAACAGACAGCCCAGCAGGTTTTGTTTTTATAGTTATGTTTTTAGAATACAAAGGCACCATGGGTGACCTTGTCAACACTTTGCAATGCGGTGCTGCTGACAGGAGAGATCAGTCCCCATCTGCTTCAGCAGTAACCACACTCTGCACCTGAACTCCACAGGCACTTTGCACAGATTGCAAGTACATTGGGATAACCTGAGATGGTGGTTGGTGTGAGAGACCACGTTCAGCCCAGGCTGTCAGGCACAGCTCCACTGGACTGTCACAGTCCCTCCTGTCTCGTGGCAAAATCCCAGGTTTCTATTCCACAGTGATAGCTATGATTAGTGATAGCTAGGATTTTTTTTTCCCCTTTGGCTTGAAACTTGTCTCAGTTTGTGTTAAAAAAAAAAGCTTTTACCCATTAAAGCCCAAAGCTACTCTATGGAAGAACTGTGTTCCAAAAAATTCAACTCCTAGACATAGCCAGAATTACTGAAGCAGCCCAGGACAACTGCTGGAATTTTCCTTGGACAAACCTCTTATCTAGGAGACCAAATGGAACTTTTTGCTTAGAGGAAATGAGCACAGTAGCCTTGATGTCACAGAGGTGTCTGAAAGAAAGCAGCAATATTAATTACAAATAATCTACTTTCATAAATAAATATACAACAAGAAAATTTGTCTTCCAGATCCTTTGGAAGCAAAAAAATGTATGAGTTATTAAATACAACACTTCAGCAAAGAGAACACTTTTCTAAACAAGGAAGACCAAGGCATAGCTAATTACTTGGGAGTCCAACACAGAGAAAGCACCTTTTGCTGCTTGTTTCTGAGGATTTATTAAAAATATATTTTCAATATAAAAGTATAAAATAATTACTACTTTGGCTTGGAAAAAAACAGCAGTGGTTCTGATTTTCAAGCAAAAAAAAATTATCCAGTGATAATTTCCATCTAGTTCCTTCTACTTAAAAATAAGATTCTTAAATGAGAAACAGGCAAATCTATCTCTCCAGATAATATGTGCCAGCTCATGAGAACTTTAAAACAGTTATTGCTTTTATTTTCTTCCATGGAAGAGAAGAGTCAAGTCTCATTCCTACTCATGTGGCCACACCACATCGCAGTAAATCTAGTTCTGGGTGTTTAGCAAGTTAGAAAATATGTAAGTGCCATGGGAAAAAGGCACTAGAGAAATCAGCAAAGTAATAATTACTTGGCAGCAAAATATACTGGGGAAAGTGCTGGGAAAGCTTTCACTCCTACCATCTGTCAGGCTTTCCAGGGAGAGCAGCCCTAGCACTGAAACCAAGCGCTAATTGCTGCATGTCCCAAGTAATTTGTATCATGCCATGCAATATGGATAGGACAAGCAGTATCTTCTAGTAAATGCCAACATCAGATAAACAGAAAAAAAAAATCCACAACTTCTCTATCCATTCCTAACAAATACCCAAATGTACAATGTTATTTTCCATGTATTTATACAGCCACCATTCAGCATTAACGAGAAAGATGCGAGACAGTGTTCACAGGAGGAGGGCTGCACACGCAGTGCAATCACACCCCACCATCCATTCCTTCAAATAGCAAAACTTGTATGAAAGGAACATTTTTTTTCCCCTCTCTAAAGGGTTGGAACAATATTTATAATTATTCTTTAAACAGTAACCAGCAGTTCAACCAGTTCATCCACAGGGAGTCACCATAAGGCAGAAGCAGAATAGTGGGTTTATTTTCTTAAGCACAGGTTTACACAAAATTGGTGACGGCTGAGGTGACAGCATCACCTCTGTGATCCAGCTGGTCTTGGAGCCGTGCAAATTCAGCAAGTTCATTGAGTTCCTGAAATTGCCTGTCTGTTTTGTGGCTCACCAGTGACCGGTAGAAGTGGACTGCAAACACAATGAAAATCAACCCAAAGGGCACCATAATGGACGTTGACGCAATGGCTGCTGCCTGTCCTGACGTGATGGTGGAACTGTTGCTCTGTGGGGTGTTGTCAGTCTTCTTCTTTAAAGGAAGGAACTTCACCCAGCACAGTAACACCACTTCTGCAAGAAAGAGCAAAGTCCCAATGACAGTGGAAAATGCCCACGCGAGCTCAATGTGCCGGTGCATGCGCTCGTGAGGAGATTCCTTGACAGAGTTGAGGTTATGCACATTGCTAACAGCCTCTATGTTTGGAAGAATGCAGGTACTTATCATGAGTGCAAAAAGGTGAACTGCAACAAGCACAGTAGTGCAGGCACTGAAGGCTATCAAGAGCCCCTGAGGATACTCGTGGTCTGGGTCAAGCTGAACTTCCACCATAGCCACCTGAAAAAGAAGGGAGAAAGAGATGCAGTTACCTACACCTTATATTATTTGACTATAGGTTAGTCAAAGTTTACACCGTGTTTCTGGAAGATCATCTGATCAAAACAAAGTCAGTCTGTGTTTACATTTCTCTTCATGTCAATCTGCACCCTCTTCAAATTTAGGTCTGAACTATCAAGCAAAGGCCATTGTTTTCACACTTACTGTTCTGTTGTAGAGCAAACCCACAACCACCTTGCCACCTCCAGCTCAAGCCAGCAAAACAGCTGACCCTTATGAACAGCATACCTGGACTCCTTAAGTGAAATATTTCTTCTTTTGTGTTATACTGAAGACACAGCTTTTGATCTTTCACTTACAAAATCTTTTGAAGTACCTATGAAAGGCTGCAAAGGCAGGGGACTGCCTGAAACAACCGTGGTGGTCCTTTCTCCTTGGATATTTGGGTTTAAGTTCTAAAGTGCAGAAACCTTTCATGAGAAAGATCACCTTTCCATGAGACTCTCAGCTATATTCTTTCACTCAAGTATTTAAGCAGACTCTGGAATGCAGATTCAAAACCTGAATCTCCACAATGCCCATGGCAGCCAAGCAAGTCTGTTAGAGGCTGGAGAAAGACAGTCTCTCCAGAAAAGATAACACAGGCATCACTGCTCCCCCAAGGATGAGGCTACTCATGAAGATGTTCCAGCCCTCCACTATCATATGCAACCATGCCCTCTTTGTAACCTTAGATCTCCAAGCACGCCTGTGCCTAAGGAGTAAAAGAAATCAGCATTAAATAACAGTACTAGGAAACTCATAAAACCAGCTGGGATATTTCTGTTAAAGAAAATGAACTAGAATGCCTTTTAACTGGTTTTAAAACTGCCAGGTGGTTTTGTGCATATGTGCAATTGATGAGTGACATTAATCCCAACAGCTCTCCCGAAATGATCTTTCCTGATAAATTTGCCTTTCAGAAAAAGGACAGTTCCAAAGAGGGAACAATGCACCAAGGTCTCTGTGTTCAGTGCTTTCTTAAAGGAACTTATTAGAGAAAATAGAGAGTAACAGGTAAAATGCAGAGAAAAAAAATCCTGACAGTAATTTGAAATATAAGCATATCAAGCTGATAGGAAGAAAGATTCATGGGTAATATGGATGCAGGGAGGCATGGAAACCAGGGCTCAAAGACAGCTGCAAAAGCAGCAGGAACATTCAAACCTCACTATTTGGCAAGAGCTGAGCCAAGCTAACCTAGTCCTGGATCCCATGTTCCAGGACACCAGAACTCTTAATCACTAATGCACACAATGTATTGAGGCAACCCAGGGTTTTGCTCAGACATGTTTCAACAGGCATTCGAGGCCATTTGCCAATTTTTTAATTCCTTTATTGAAAGCTTTTATTGTCATAAGCCTAACCACCCAGCCAACTAGTAAGCAGTTTCCAAGTGTTATGAGTAACTCAACAAGAAATTATATTAATGCATATACAGTCCTTGCTCGAGGATTTAAAAATACCATTTTTCAGCTGTGGGAAACTTCACGTTTGAGAGGATAAACATTTACTTGTCAGGTCTCTCTACTGCAGGATTCCTTATTAAGTTGCAATGTACTCGTGGGATGTTTGGCTTCCTGTGTTTTTCACAGAACAATTGCAGTCCTTCACCACTGAGGATTCATTTTCATACTTAAAGATTTTTCTTGTAAGTCTTCTGCTGTGCCTAGACTCAAAGCCATCCAGCATGGCAAGACACTTTAATCCTTTATCCTAGTTCTTAGTATGATAATATAAACATGGCATTAAAGAGCATCATGAGATGAAGACTTTCTTTTAAGAACTGATTGTATTTAGTTTGCCAAACATTGAAGACATTTTCTATTTCCATTTATCAACATCTCCATACTAATGATATCAAGCATCTGATTTTGACCTCCTTTTGTTAATGTCTGACAGAATAACCCCAGCCTGACCCTTAAGTGAAAAATCAGTTCATGTTTTCTGTCTCAAACTCTCAGCAAAGCTAATTTGGGAACTCTTTCAGTGTAAACTAGCAGAAACACTGCCAACTCTTTTCAACTCTGACTTTACTTCCTAGGCCAAGCTTGAGCCAGGCACCTAAAACAAAAAGCTTCATTTTTCACCATGAGGGCCTGTGCCTGTTTTCTAACAGCAGTGCAAAGTGTCAGAAGTACTTCCCTCCTTTGTTCATGCTGCAATTTCAAAATAAACAGACCACAACTGCTCTTGTAAAGTAATACCTGCAAGAACAGGGCCCTGATGAAGTCTTCTGATGTGATCCAAATTCACATAAAGCCTGAACTCACAGGTACATGACAACGTTCTAGGCAGGGTATGTTCCTGCTCTGCTTGTTCTGAAGAGCTGCTCAGGGCAGGAACTGTCGTCATTGGCTGCACACTTTCCAACACAACACTTTTAGCACCTTATCCTTCAGCACTTTCAAAGCTTCTCCGAACACTTGCTGCATGATCTGACGGTGCAGCTGCCACGCTGCAAGTGCCCCGGCTTTGCTGCGTAATCACAGTGTAACACGGGCTGGAAGACACCTCAAGAGGTCATCTGGGCTAATCCTTAGTTCAAAGAAGAGCTAACTTTAACTTCAGATCATCCTACAGATATGACTGACAGATTTACTATGGCTCTTGACAAAGCTGTACATCTGAAGTCCAGCTCCTTGACAAAACTAAAGGACTCATGACATTAGGACACAAGACTGAAGCTCTCATAAGCCTAAAAGTGGTGGGCATTCAGATGTTTTTAGAAGATAGCTGAATTTTAGCACATAATCGTGTTAAGACTTCAATAGTCCTGGATTTCAGAGTCAAAGCAGCCTGATTACTACCATATTGCAGGAAATTTAACAACTTGCCCTCTAGAAAAATCGGAACTTCAACTTCTTTTAAAGTTCAATATACCGACCAAGTTAATTTCACTTGTTTATTCATAAGGCTCCCATGTCTTCTTAGACCAGAGGGGCTTAAATAGAGCCCCTGCTTTTAAATTAAAATCACAGGAGTACATCTTTTTCAGAATCAGTAGACAGTGCTGTAGAGGAAAGGAAATAAAATGCCTTATCTCAAGTAAATCTGTATTATCTATGAGCTGTTATTTATAGTTTACTTCCTCTCCTCTCATTCCCCACAAAGATGCCTCTGAGCTCAGGTTGGTGGGGATATAACCCAGCACTGAGACTGCATTTTATACAGTCTAGCACATCAGGAATGGCTTAAAAGAAAGCTGTGTTGATCAAACATCACAACTGCATTTTTGAGGGCCCATCCATCATTGCTTGTCTATGGGTGGGACCAGAGAAGAAACTCAATAATGAGCCGAGTGTCAGAGCATCACTGGGAATCAGCTCCTCCGGCTGGCTCCCTGTTTTCCTGACAGTACAATTCACTCCAGAGACAGAGGCACAGAGCCAGGCTCTCACACACTGTCTGCACCATTCATAAAGAGTTATAAACAACTCATACAGAGGCTCTGTATGAGCCAGAATAACTCACCGGAAATTAAAAACAGATAAGTCAAAATAATGACCCTATTTACTGGTTTCATATAGAAGGGAAACTAAGCATCATTCATCCATTAGTCCAGGATCTTGACTCTGCAGATTATTGTATGCTGCAGAATGGCAAAACCCATTAATATTTGCGGATGCTGACATTGGAATACAAATACAGGATCTCATTTTATTTTGTTAGCAAACATGAAAAGGCAATACTCTTGTGTTTAGAGCAAATGCATCTTGAGGGGGGTCATACCCTCAAATACACAGTGTAACTTACAGCAAATCTATTCATGAAGTACAAGTTCAGATTGTCCAGAGGCTCAGGATCCCCTTTACATCCTCCAAACTACAGCGGCCACTCACAGCTGCTCCAAGACAGAACAGCAGGAGCCCCAAATCCTCCACACTGCCTGCCTTGCTCATCTATAACCTCGAGACAGGGATCTTCAAAGGAGGCACAAAACTTTCCTTTTGTGATTGGAACAGAAGAAAGCTTTTGCATGGGGGAAGATTCTCCAGCACAGCTCTATCCTGTAAGTGCAGCAGCATTGCAGAAGGCTAAGTGGAAGTAGAAGCCACAAAACTGGGCCTGAAACTCCTCCCTGCTGGTTACAAAATGCTACTGTTTCATGCTATTCTACCAGCAACCCAGCTAAATACCACTTAAAAACTTGTAGAGACTGTTTTGGTATTTAGAATAGACAAGGGCAATGCTGCCTTGAGCACCTGTACAGCTCTGACACCAGCAGCCCCGGGCCCTGCCTAAGCTTACCTCAGCACCAACTGTTATTATGGCAATCAGTTTCATAAACATTTATCACTGCAGTCAATCTTTTGCAGAACACGACTGAGGCTGCCTTCAGGAGACCATACTGGCCACATTTCAAAGGCAAGAGTTGACAGTTCTTTGATGATACTCAATATTTGATGCATATATATCCCATCTGGACAAAGCCCAGCCAGCTTGGACCACTAGAGGTATTTAAAAGAAAACTGCTGCCTGGTAAATATCAACCTCTGAATCCTACATATAAAGAAGCCAACCAGAGTGCATAATTCAGACCCCTAGTTCTGACTCAGTTATTTTCACAAAGCTGTTAACTGGTAGCAGGAGGAGATGTTGAGTCTTCTGGTTTTATGACTATTGGCATTCAACAACTTTCCTATGGTTTCTGACTCCCATATTGTAACATTGTCATGCTACTGTGTTATGCATCCCTAGTGACAAAAAGATGCCAAAAAGTCAGAATAATTGTTCAAACAGAAATAACATGCCAGCAGCCTATTCACTGTGAAAAACAGACAAAGCCAAAGAGAGGGAATATGATGCAACAATATCTGGGCTATAATACAGAAATGAGAAATATCTGATGTCCCCAACAGTGTATGGAATGAATCCTCCCCTACAATCCACAATTTCCCTACTTCTAACAATTTGGGGGATTGATACTACTAGCTGACTCCATAAATTGGAAGAGTGTTCTAAATGAGGTTGTAAACTTCATGGATTTTCCCTTAGACATCTGGCACTGGATGATAGCGTCCATAGAAACCCGAGTGAAGGAAATGCTCAGGTTTAATGGGGCAAACTCAGCTCTCACATCAGTTGCCATCACCAGCCCCTGCACTGTTTCTCAAGCTCATACATGGTAGCAAATCCTGATGTGGAGCTCTGAGAGCAAACTAATTGTAAAACAGGTTTTTAATCTTCCTTGAGGAAACGTAACACTTTGGGGCTTGAAACCTGGCTGAGTGTTTCCTACTCCACCTCGCTGACCTGAGCAATGCCTTGCCTTTGGCATGCCTCATTCCACCAGGATATACATCATCAATCCCGAGGGAATGAACTTTGCAAAATGGCTGCAGTTAGACATAAAAATAGTCCAAAAAAAGGGAACAGTTCAACGGGGATAAACTTAGCTTGTACTAGAGGATGCAAGCACTCTTTAATCGAAGAGCAAGGATCAATGGGGCCGGCATGGAAACCAGCACATTCCACTCCTGACAAGTCTCATCAATTCACTGGGTGGTCCTGGATATGTCACTTAAGCTTTTTCTTCCTTGCCTGATAAGGGAAAGAGAGGAACAATGACCCTTCATTGCTGTTGCCAGCTTTGATCCAAGACTAGAATGTACTTTAGCAGCATTTCATTCAAGTATCAGGTGCCAAAGAACTGCAGTCAGTAAACAATGCACAGGCGTGACAGAACAGCCCAGCTTTTCAAGGCAGAGGGACAACTCGAAAAGATCAGCAACGTTTTTAAAAGAAATCTAAAAATACTCGAAATTTCACTCAGGTCTTCTGAAACAAGATTAGGAAATCTTAGCTAGAGGACTAGGACCAGGTCTGTCAGTGCAAAACCAAAAAGACTACGGGTGGATTTCCATGCTGAACTTGTTAAAGGAAGAAAAAAAGAGGATTTTCTTTGAGGGGGAGCTTTGGAAAAACTTAAATATGAATGTTTACGTGTAACATTCCTATCAATTAGAGATTTTGTTAATTTGGAACGAAGTGGCTTTTTCCTGAAATACCCTAAGCAACAAATTCAAAGGCAGTAATTTTCAACTGCAGGAGACTGAACCCCTAGAATTCTAGAGAATTAAGAAACAAATAAAAGCCTCGCCTCATACATCCACGGATTTTGAGAGTCCACACACCATACCTTTAGAGAAAAACCAAGGAATTCAAGACATCAAATATAACCTTAAACCACCAGCATTTACACTAAGATGCAACCTCCCTTAGAAAGAAAATTTATAAACCCCAACAAACTACATGTTCTCTCTCCATGCAAAGGCCTGACTCAGGCAGCCACAAACCGCTCTGAGACGGCAGAACGGGTGTTCGACAAGGAAAACTCATTCTCAGAAGCGCCGTGTGAGCTCCCAGCCGGATGCGCGTTACCCCAAGGAGAACCGACTCAATCGCATGAACACAGCCGCCCGTCACTCAAACGAGCAGCACTCCGCCACCTCCCCAAGAGTTGTGGTCTGTTTTTAGCCATTGGAGGAGGACAGTGACATTTATTTGACCGTCAGGAGGCTGCTGTGTTTTCCAACAGCATCACTGGAACAATGGCTCTGGAAAGGAGTAGATTCGACGGCTGAAAATATTCAGTCGGTTAAGAGCGGGGCAAAAAAATCAAAATAAAGCAAGCGATGAGTGAAATTCCGGATTTATAAACCGTGAAGCATTTTTAACAGCTGCATAAGGGGGCTGAGGGCTGTTTGCAGCTTTGCATGTCAGATTTCTGGGCAGATGAGGAAGTCTGTGAGTAACTGCATTTCAAATTATATAGAACTTTCATACGGCATAATTCGGGCTACTAGACTGCGCTTCACATCAAGCTCGAAAGGAAACACACACGAGCAAAAGAACATTTCTAAACCACGCACAAAACTCCAAACCAAGTAACATTCAAGTTTCCCTTAAATAAAAACTAGAAACCTCGCAACTGCAAAGGACTGATGACGGATGAGTCTGAGGGGCACCACCAACTGTATTTTTTGCTTTATTTAAAAGCAGCTCCAGCGCAACAGCTGCCTTTGCCCTCGCTCCGCAAGGCTTGCGGTCTGAGAGAGGAGCGGGATGGAAACCCCGCAACCCGGGCAGCGCTGCGGGGCTCCGTGCGCGGCCCCTTCGCTCCCGACACCGCGGAACACGACACGGGGACCGCGGACCCCGCGCCCCGCGGAGCTGCCCACGGCACACGCGGCAGGCACCGCGGCTTCTGCGGTCCCGAGCATCCTCCGCGGGGGAAATACGTAATAATCAAACAAATCTTGCGTTATCTGGCAGAGATAAAAGCCGAGAGGCAGCTCTGAACTCGTGCCATGAAGTGCTCCAAAACAAACGAGCTACCGAAGCGAGCTGCCGGGAGCGCTGCCCCCGCTGCCCGGGGTGGGCCGGGCGCTCCGGGGCGGCGGCAGCAGCGCCCGCCCCGCTCCCCGCCGCTCCAGGCCCCTTCGTCCCCACCGCAGTGAGCTCCGCTGGGAGAAGCAGAAGCGGCGGCAGCGCTCCCGGCCCCGTGCCACCCCCCGCCCGCCGGGACAGGCCGGGCGCTCACCATGGCGAAGCCGGAGAGCAGCGCGGAGGTGCGGCTGGAGGCTTTCAGCTTGGCTCGGCTCAGGTAGAGCTTCCGCCAGGACAGCGCCTGCATCGAGTGCTCGTTCAGGCTCATGGGCTCGGGGCGGAGGAGCGGAGCG
>VYXD01016035.1:74718-94583 GCA_013397195.1 Hylia prasina
GGCGGCTTTTGCCCCGGCGGCTTTTGCCCCGGCGCGGTGCTGGGATGAGCGCGGTGATCCATGGCAGCGCCCGGCGCTCCCCCCGCCATGCCCCGCCACCGTGACCCCGGCGCAGCACCGGGCCGGTCAGGAATCGGGTCCTGGCACGGGAGAGGCCGAAACCCCAACCCCCACTTAGCCAGAGGTGATTCCTGCTCCCTCTCCGCCCCCTCTTGAATCCAGGACCCCTTTTGCGAAAGGGTGCGATTGATGAGCTTGTTCGCCAGGCTCGGAGACTTTAAAGTCAATAACTTCTTTGTGTGTCTATCATATATTAAATTACAGCCCTCCCCTCCCCAAAGTTGCTTGCTTTGCTTTGCTTAGGTGACTGGAATTCCGGAGCGGTAAGCAGAGCCAGACAGCCCAGCTCTGCCGCACGCTGCCTGGCAGGAAGGGCAACGGGAGAGGTTTGCCCGGGAATCAGACGGGCCGGGGGGTTGCAGGTCACCTTTATTTACGGCTGTGCTGTTGACGCGGATCCCTAATCCCAGATGGCTATCGCCAAAACTCGGCCTGACTGAGGACCTGGTCAGGATGGCTTTCCGGGGAAAGAGAAGTTTTGGCTGCAATCCTCCTGAAATTGCTCTGTGTGGAGCCACTAATCGAGTTTAGAAAATTTCCTTTTCTCCCCTAGGCTTGGTTTTGCATGAGCATTTTAAGCTCCTTTTAGAAAAGTTGATGTGGTGGAGAAATTAAATACCTATCTTACTTAGGAAGGTATTTGTTTAGGAGATAAGCTCAACCCTGACCCCTCTTCCTCCAAACAAAACACAAGCAACTATTTTTTAGCTGGAAAATGTTAATTAATTTTCCAGAAAATGATTGCATTCTACCCTCAGCTTCCAAACTCTCCAGTGGTTACCACTGCTCCATGCTAAGGATAGTAGAATCCACATCTTCCCTGGCTTGGCAGCTCCAAAATCTTTGGGCAGCTCTCCCCTTTCTAGGGAACTTGAAAATAAATGAGTGTCTTTTGTTATTTTGTTGTGGTCTGTGTCCGCTTTGTTCAACCCCACAAGGGATTTAAATGCTTTGTTGGGGCATTAGGAAGAAAGGATCTGCCTTGCTATTTGCTCTGGTTTTATTTTTTACTATTGGCTTACTTTTTTTCTCTGTAAACCTAAGAGTAGAACTGAATCTGGGCAAAACAATGACAGTAGTCTGTAAGAACAAAACAATTTATATGAACACATGGAATTAGTTGAGCAGCATTTTTTTTTCCTTTCCTGTGTGTTTGTTTATATTTTTAATGATAACTCATCTAGCAGTGGTGTAATGTTTGGCTTGAATGCAGTTTGTCATAGCTACTTGTTCTCTAGTCTGCAAGGCTACATAGCTGCCTCTGCTTCTTCCACCAATATTACTCCTCATGTTTGTTGACTTTCTGACTTGGATCAGTGTCTGTAAAAAGTCTCTGCAGTTTATTTATTTGCTTACCAAAAGGTAGTAGCTTTAATGGGGATGCCTATGGGGAAGGATGACTTCTTTAGCACAGAAATATTTACTTGGCAACCTTAGTTAAATGGAGTATTCATTACACTTACTTTGAGACTAGTGGCAATAAAGTTTCTGTAGTTTTAATGTTTCTGTAAATGGATAATTATAGCGCTCTGATTTGGTAACTCTTAAGTAGGAACATTATATCCCTACTTGTCATAATTACTAACTGAATACAGCAAAGAAAGAGTCGTAAAAACAGAGTGTAATACATGTGCAGGCATGGCAGCTTGGCCTCTGGGTCCCCTCTTATTTTCAGTGTGGTTTTTAGAGCAGAGAAACATCAGGAACAGAAGCTCAGGCTGAGGTGCTTGTGCTGGCCCAGGAAGTGTGGACAGCTGGGTGAATCTTGGAGTTAAACTGCTCATGTGTACCTGAATAAACTGCAGGGAGTGTGCTCTGCCTGTGGCAGTGCAGGGCATTTTGTAGTGCTGGACAGTCAAATAATGCTTTCCATTTCAGGGCAGTGTATGGACGCTTTAGAAAAGTCATTTTTTCCCTGTGAAAAAGGGGGAATAGCAGAGCCATAGAAACAGTCCATGGCTGCTGCAGGAATTCCTCTGCTCTCTGTGGCAAAAGGCTCCAAACTGAGCGTGGGGTTTTGTAGCCATGGCTCACCCAAATCGCTGCCTTGTAACTTCCTCTCTAATCCCCAAATCACTGCTATTGTGTCAGGCCTTGCATAGAGAAATCCCCAGGAAAGGCCAGTCCTGTGTAATCCTCAGAGAGGAGCAACAAGGTAATGCTGGCCAGTGTTAACATGACAAAATTATGTTTAATTTTCACTTCGTGTATTATACTGTGACTCCCCACAATTCACTTTTCACACACTTCCTAAGTGCCAGGAGCTGTATAAAATCTGACTATCAGCTCCTGGAGTTCCATTGCTGATTAATTAAAAGAAAAGTTGTTCTGTTGAAACCAACAGTAACCCCCACATAAAAAGAGTGATGTGTTCACAGAATCAGGGCTCTCTGCTAGAACTAGATAATGCTCACAAGAGACTATGTATTTATCTAAGTAGAAATGTGTAACTTAGAATATCTAAACTTACACATACATTTTAAAGTACACATTTGCCCAAAAATACCAGACTGATTTGCAGTAATTTGGTCAGGATTGTCTTTTAACTGTTAATTTGGTATTTCATTACAGCCTGGGTGTTTCAACACAGACCTTAATTGACAAACTGACTGGCTTCTATTTTATGTGCATCAGTGAACAGGAAAAATAGGGAGCAGCTGGGAGAGCATTGTCTGTCATTGGGTTTCCGGTTTGGATCTAAAATATGCATTCTCTTTCTATTTCTCTTTAGGTGATAGGGAGTTCTTTGGTGAGAAAAGGGAAATGGGGAGAGTCTGAGAAAGTGTAACGTGAGGTGCCAACACCATTGTAATTGCTTTTGGATGTTGTTCCTATTCATTTTCACAGATTTTACTTTTGAGTATGTGCAAAGAGAAGCTCTCAGAGTTCCCCTCATCTTCAGAAATAAGGATGGACTGGGAATTAAGTAAGTTACAACTAAATTTTGGTGATTAATAAATGCTTTTATAAAGTTATGCTTTCTACCATTATGCTTTCTACTTGTAGCTGATATTTCTTTCGATGATCTCAAAATGGATTGCAATTAGTAAGACTGTCAGCACCCTTGAGAGGAGGAATGATTATTTTCTGCTTATAAACAAGCAGATAGTGAAGTCTATAAAAGTTAAGTGCATACAGCATGGTACTACACAGTCAAAAATAAGTCAGCAGAGAAAGTTAGGAATGAAATCCAAAGGTTTTTTGCACCCAATCTATGCTGTAATGACAGAACAAACTCCCTTCAATTTTTTCTCAATTCTTTCCTTCATTGCAGGTGGAATTCTAATGATGCCTGTCCTTTTCCATTATAATTATGTCTCTTCAGAATGTTACAGCTTTGTAAATATTTAATAATGTCTAGTTAAATATGGGATTACTGAAGCCTTTTTGAGGTTGCATTTTGTTAATATCCAGCATAAAGGATTTGGTATTTTAATAAGAGAATCCTGCAACTTTGTTTGTGAAAGTGATGGTGTCTAAAAGAGAAGTATTAAAAGCATTAACTTTAACAGTATTTAATCCATAGTTCAGATGAATGTTTGTTGATACTTTTGGAAATTAGGATCATATAACTGACTTGCTGAAAGAAAGAAAAATAATTTTTTAAAAGCATCATTACTTTGCTCAGTTTCAGCTCAGTTTCCAGCTGTGGAAACCTCCCAAGGGGGGAACCAAGGAGTCCCAATTATTAATTAAAAGTAATCAAGCCACCCCAGTATAATTTAAAGAGAGAAAGAGCAGAATTTGGGGTATTTGACAACCACGTGTCCTTTTACTATAAGAGCAAACAGGAGCTGCTGTGGTGCTTCTGGTGACGCAGTAAAATAGTTTTATATGTTGAGCTGTGAACAAGAAGTGCTCAGTAGTCTCCCTCTGCATGCATTGGTTTTAAACTGCTGCTCCTAAGGGGCAAGTGGTAAAAGCTTCAAGAATTTCTTCCTGAAGAAGCCATGAGCTGTTGAGTGAGGCTGGTTCAGGAGCCAGAGATATTGCATCACCTTCCCAGCAGCCAGAGCCTCCTCCTCTGTCTGAGGAAGTTCACACAAAATTCCTTCAGTTCCAGAAGAAAACTGGGAAGATGTTTCAGCTCCTGCTGTGCCAACGGTACCAGTTCAGCTCGTGCTCCAGAGTGAAAAAGTGTGGAAATGAGAGCTCATCCTGCAGACACAAACATTCCTAGGCTTCAGATCCCAGGAGGCTGTGAACATCATGATGTGGTAGATTGGGTGATCCAGATATATGCAGGGTGACTTTGGAGATACAATGGTCTACAAAACACGTGATATAAGAGGATTTTTTGACTTCTGACGTTTTGAATATCTGCTGATACAAGCTTCCACTTCTGCTTGTGCTGAGCAGTCAGCTGCATGTCTGTACCTGGCTGATGTACAGAGCTGAACAGTTTGGTTGCTGTGCTTGAAGGTACTCTGAAATGGCAAGGAATGAGAGGAATGAGGAAAAATCCTTATAATGAAACTCTGAAAATTGCTTTCCTCTGTTCTTCTGACTTTCATGAGCTGCTACTTGTACTTCTGAAAGCAGAGAAGCCCCCCTGTGATCTCTTACCAGGGGAGAAGCTGTTTTTCTTGGAGGATTATTCCCAGGATTGTAACTCAGGGAGAGAATTGGAGAGGTGTTATCTCTCATCTGAACAGCAGTCATCTTGCATTGTTTTGTGGTTAATCAGATACCTGTGCTGGCCAGAGCTCATCCTCATTAGGATTTGAATAGGTTCTCTAGCAAATCTTTAAACACTTGCTAAAATGCACCCAGTGCAGACTGAGGTGTTTGCATTTCTCTTCTGGCTGAGGAAACCAGCAGCACAATTTGTTTATTACAGACTGCTGAACATCTCCAGTGTAGTCAGTCACGTTTTGGAGTTAAGCCACCCTGCTGTACTATTCTTCACCACGTTTTATGATATTTGAAATCTTTAGAAGCATTCATGGTGGTTTTACACAAGATGCATTTGTCTGAAAATTGCTTAACATCAAGGGAAAAACGTTTCTGTGCAGTTCTTGCATTGCTGCTATCCTGGATTTATAAACAGACAACTAAATGACTGGTGACAATCAAGAAAACAGTTGGTTTGGGTTTTTTGCTATCACAGTTTTGTAGCAAACCAGCCCTAATTGTGTAAGAGGGAGTGTGGCAGTTATGCTGGGAGTGCTGGAGCTGAACTACAGTCATCTGTGGCAGCAGAATGGGTTGGAATTAAAGGTGGACCTCCCAAGACTACCCAACTACAAAATGAATTCTTGAAACTTGCTGTTTTCAGGCCTGATTCTTTTCACTTAGTGTACTCCTTTTTTTTTTTTTTTAATGTATCACACATCCTTAGACTGCAGAGAAAAACCCCTGCCAGGTTTACTCTCTGGAGAGATAAACATATTTATTTGTTTGAAAGGATTGTATTCTTCAAGTTTCAGTAATGTTTATTTTTGACTGCTGCTGAAGCTCTCAGAAAGAATGGAATTGCTCGTATCCATCTGGGCTAAGGTTGTTCTCCATCTTTGTGGCCGATTTTTATTTTGGTTTACACAAATGTGAAAAAGATTGCCTATCTAATGGTTGGACATTTCTGACAGCAAATACAAGCAAGGTGTGTCATTTGCAGACAAGCCTGGCATGTTCTTGTTGCCCACAAATGGTTCCTGCTTCTCCTACTTCTGACTTTCTAGTGCTTGGAAAGAAAAGATGAGCTTTGAATGAACCCTGAAGGTCAGTAGATTCAGGCTGTTTCATTCCGGAGAGGGAGTGAATTCCAAAGCTGTGAGGCCCTCACAGCCAAATGCAAAGATGTGAGGGTTGGCAGAGAACTAACAAAAGATACTGTCCAGCCTTTGCATCCCACCAGAGGAAGGTGATAAGGGTAAAAGAAAGCCGACAAGGAGAATTTGGCAAATAGTTCTCAAGATACATGCATGCCAGGAAATGCAGTTTTAAACTTTACCTTTCAGTGTTTTCCTAACAGTAAAACTTACTGTTCTGCATGTTTGCCCATTGGCTGGATTGTTCTAATTTTCAACTAAATAATGTCAAAAGTCCGGAAGAAAATTGTTTATCTTCAACCTGGGGCAGTACAAGAGGGGCAGAGCACTGAGCTGGCAGGTCCCACTGGGCTGTTTTTCATTACAATTCCTTAGTCAGCTTTGGAGCAATGTGAAGTGTGAAATATTGTCAGTAAAATGAAGTCAATCACCCTTAAAACCTCACTACTGTTTCTGTTTTCTTTTTCCATCCAGTTTCTGTGCTGCAGAATTTTGCTCTCTCCCTGACACGTAGAACTCTCTCAATTGCTGGACCAGGCTACTCTCTAATTACATTACACCCTAAAACATTGCCTGTGTTAGAAGTGATCCTGTAAATGCATCAACATCCCTGAACCAATTATGCTACCATTTAATTTAGCTCTGAATTAGCCCAAATTGAATTGAACAATTTCCCAGCCCACCAAATGCAACCAGGATGTCTTCTGCCAGATGAGGAGGTTTGGAACAGTCATTAAAACAAAGGGGCTTTAATTATTTTTTATATATATATATATTTATTTCCAAGCCATGATTCCAACCTGTGATGATGTGGCTTTCAGCAGGTTCTTTTACTGCTCTGTGCCTCACTTTGGCAAGTGTGATAATGCTCACCTTGGGGAGCAGACATGAGGCACCACAAGTTGCAAACCACCACGAGTTTCTTAACAAGCTATAAAGATTTAGGATTTTATTGAAATCACTCCCAACCCTTTACCTCTTCTCTTTCACTGTGACTGGAGAAACTGTTGTACACTTGCAAAGATGTCATGTGTGTCATTAAAACTTGCACTGTCCACACTTTAGAGAGGCCTTGCTTGATTCCATCTCCTAGACTAGGGACAAAGAGCACTATACATTTATTTCTCCTTTATTATGGTAATGAGAGTGTACCCATACTTATCTTGACAGTATTTAACATTGCTTTCTTTGCTAATTACAGAATGCCTGACCCGGATTTCACCGTCAGAGATGTGAAGCTATTAGTGGGTGAGTTATTTTGAATGCACTGGATTAACTCTATACAGAACAGAATTGCTTTTAAATACTTGTCCAGTTGTGTTTGTAGACATTTGTGATAACTCTCAGAATCTGGGAGAAGGCATGGAGAAGCAATTTGTAAATTAAAAAGGCTGGGAGAACCCTAATTAGTAGTTGTGCTAACCGGACTCCGATCTCATGCTGGATAATTGGCCATTTGGAAGGGAGGGAGTGCTTTTGCTCTTAACAGGTGTGTCCTACAAACACTTTTGCGGTCCTGGAAAGCAGCAGCTCTATTGATCCAGTTCCTATTTTTTTTTTTTTTAATCTGTTGTAGAGCATCTGTTTGTAAAAGGTGTGACAGGAGCTGTATCACCTTTTGCCTGTGCTCTCCCCACAGTATTTATCAGTGTCAGGCCAGGTCGGTGCTCTGAGGGAAGGTTGTGAAGAGAGGCTGAGCACAAAGCCTTGCAAACTGCTTTTGATGAGACATAAACCAGAGAAGTGGTGACTGTCATCAAATGTTTCCTAGCAATCTTTGCAAAGTAAATGTTTTTTAACTCTAAGAAGAGCTACATTTTGAGTAGGAGATAATACTGTATGTTTCCTTGAAATCTGTTTTTACTGCAGATGGGTGTGTTATTTATTGTTATCTGAAATTGTTACTGAATAGCAATCCTGCACTCCATGAAGTCGTCGCTGTGGAGCAGGCTGGATGTTGGATGTATTGGCTGCAGTCCTCCTTGGAGATTTTTAACTGCATTCCTGCTAGTTAGAATTTACTGGGTTTATTTACCTGTCTTGTGGCAGCAGTTAATCTTTAAAATTACCTCAAATGCTGCATTCTGAAAGACGAGTTTTTTTAAAAATTACTCTTTAAGTTTTATAGTCAATAGGAATATCAAGTCTGGAAAAGATGTAGCTAAGGAAAACAAAGGAGAGGAACTTGTGCCTCATTTCTGCTCACTTGGGGTTATCAGTGAGAGAGGGGTTATCTCTGATAACCTTCCTTCACAAACAACTCTGCAATGTTGCTTAATTTATGACCATTTATAAGCTCAGGAAAAAAGCCCCAAATATCTGGCAGAAATGTTTGGGAAGTAGTGTGGGAAGTGCTATTTGGTGGTCAATCTGCATTAAATTAGAAAACAAACTCCTAAATTTGATGGATTTCCTAAATACCTGCATGTGCACATTTGCAGGTACAGAAAAAAACCTTTTTGCTTTGGAGGAGCCATGAGCATAAACCCTGAAATTATCTGGACCCTGTTGCAGTTTTCTGAACTTGTTCCATGGCTGATAAATTGCCATTTCTGTCTCTGAGGCTGCTGGAGCTGAGGGTCTGACGTTGAGATGTTTTGGAACGGTGTCGTGTTGCATAACAACAGTGTTTTTCCTGTATAACAGTCAAAGTGTGGGAGTTGTATTTCCTCAAGATTGATGTCCTTTGAAGTATTAGGGGGTGGAGATTCCTGTGTACACAGCCAGCAAAGGGGGAGGATATTTATAAATAAAATTGCATTTATGAAACAATGGAGCAGAAATAACGTTTGTAATTAACTCTGACATTAAGTTTAATGTGAGAGCGTGCCTGCTCACAGCTGGATCAGCAATTCCTGTACCTGCTCTTGGCCAGATATCACATCATGGGTCCTTTTATATCATGTTTGGGCAAACTCCCTTTACTGTCATTGTGCTGAGCCCATAATGTGGTCCAGAACATTGTCACCTGTCCTTTTTATAATGCAGTTAATGACTTTTGGCATCACAGGTGGAAACTTCGATTCAAAAGATCTAAGATATTTGAGAAATGAAATGCATTGTAAGTTGCACCTGAAAAATCACAGTTCTTGTGGCAAATCATTTTTCTCAGTGTGGAATTTGTGCTGGATGGAACAGCCACATTGATACTGAGAGCACATGGGGGAATTCCTGTCTCCATGCCAAATTTTAAAATTATCTACTCAGTATTTCTGGAAACACTAGTGAGCATCTTCCTATAGCATGTCATTGCTGGTATTTTTTTCTAGTTTTAGGTTACATGTGCTAAACTCACTATCTGATGTTCAAATAAAGGACATAAAAAGTCTTGTTTTATTAACATCTCCTGTCACTGGAGATGTTGATATGTCATTGCTCCTGCATTTTTTTAGCAGATCCCTCAGATCTTCCTGAACCTCCAGGTTTGCATTTCTAACGGTTGGTATTTTCAAAACTTATTCAATCCTTTGCTGAACCTGGGGAGGGAAGGATGTTTGGTGAATGTGAAATGGAATGATCATAACTCCCTGCATCTGATTGTGTGTGGGAGTCAACAGAGAGAGAACACAGTCTGAAAAATGTTGTGTTCTGTGTAAACTTGTTGGGGTTTTAAGTGCTCATTACAGTTTGCTGATGCTTTTTAAACCTCTCATTTATTCTCTTTTCTTCTTTGAATCAGGGGAAGCACATTTGTTACAGAACCCTTTTAGGACATGGTGCTGGCTTTTTCCAAAGCACACAGATTCCATGGGAAGTTAATGAGCCTTTAGTCCCAAACTCTCCTGAAATCTTACCTTCTACTTTAATGTGACTGTTGTACTATCTTCACAGGGGAGTACCTAGAAGTCACAGGGAAATAGCAACAAATCTTTTTAAATCTCTCTTTTAAAACATTGGTCTGTGGCAATAATAAGGAGAATTTTAAAAGGATGGGCTTTCTGATTGTCGTTTGTGTTTACTTGAGCTTAGCTGTCTATTTTTTTTAGTCTTTTGTCAGACTTCCAAAGAAACATTGCCATTGCCTGATGGATCTTTCTGTTTTCCTGGCTTGAAAAATGCAGCAACCAGCTGTAATTTAGTTTGGTGATGTTCATGACCTCCTGTTTCTGCCACGGGTGCCTGATTGTGCACCCATGTGTAATGTGTGTGCATGAAACACTCTGCCCTACAGTAGCTTTAGTTTACAGACCCATCCCATGGCTGTAACCAGACTCCCACCTCCATACAAACCATATCCTGGATGCTCTGTAAAACCTGAGCTGATGGATTAATTTCAGCAGTTGGAAATGTCTCATCTCTGAAATGGCTGTGAGCCAGGAATACAAATGGAGAAGTGAAAGGAATTCCTGGCCTGCTCAGGAGCTTGAGACAACTCTTGAGAGATGTAAAGTTCTGTAGTAATTTAATAACTCTTAAGCTTTGTAATTTCATTGCATAAAGTAGATTTGAGTGCTAATTCTGGAGAGGAAAATGTCACTGTCATCTCTTCATAAGCTGATTTAAAATTTGATTGAGGGTCATTGGCCTTCTTGGAGTGTCTGTAAACATCTGCCACATCTGCACAAAAACTTTGGTGCCTGTCATAGGAGTGCCTGTTATAGATGGGCAGAAAAGCAAAAGTGTGTTTTCCCAGACTGTCAGCTCAACTCTCTGCACATAAGTACCTGTGTGAGAATTTTATAGCAAGCACTCTGCAGAACAAGGGGAATCACTTGCCTGGGGCTGAGCAAGGAGAAAGGAGACTGCTTTGCTCAGCAAGCTGCTGGGAGCCAGGGCTTCCTTGGTCACTGTGGATCCTCTCCAGCCTTTGCCACTCCTGAACTCAAGGACTGAATGCAGTCATTTGTTTTAGTCTTTGATGTCAGAAAACCAAAGCATTCCATTTTGTCATTTGTTTGAATTTTGTCTTTACATTATCCTTCATGGAGATCACACAATCTGAAGCTGGCAGCCCTGAATACTTTTGGAAGCTGTGAACCATGTAAGGGAGAGAGAAAGAGGAAGTGCTCATGGATGTGTCCTCAGTCTATCACTCTGAGCTCCTTGCCCTTTCTCTGATTACTTCTTTTTATTGGAGCTTTTTTAGAGGTTTTCTTGGGTCACCAGTGGTTGAGTTTAGAGCAGTGTCTGCTTTTCTGTGACTCTGCCTTTGTCTCCCTGGGTAGGTGTGCGGGCCCTGCACGAGCACAGTGTCTCTCTCTAAACAGTAGTGGCCAGTCTGGATGTATTTGCTTTTACTTCTGATTTTTAGCTGACGTATTTTCAGTTTGCTTGCCACATGCCCACAGTCTAAGGTTATCGAATCCCAGCTTTTACACTTGCACCTAAATAAAGTAAATAAAAAACTAAATTAATGAAAATGGTGCTGGGTCTGTGATGTGCATCACCTCCTCCCTCTCTGGGCTGGTGCAGCTTTGTGTGCCAGGGTAGGTATTTGTTGTGCACCCCCAAAGTGGAGCTTGCAATCCCAGCAAGTGGCAAAAGGGGAGATTTCAAACATGCTGAGCATTGTAAAAAAGAAAAGAGACTTTGGGTTATTGTGATCTCTGGGCTGAAGAGGTTAAAGTTGTGACCACAGCGGTCACTTCTGTAGGATCAGCAGCATTGTCCTATGGAATTCACCGTGCCCAGCCAGGCATTGTATCAGTGGGAACAGTGCAAGTACAGGACTTAGACTATTCATGGGGTGGTCTAACAACCGACATCAACTCACTGATTGATTTTATTTAACTAACTCACTATGGGTTTATTTATAGAATTAAAAAAAAAAAAGTGTAGGAACAGCAGAGGATGTGTCATCAGTCATGCAATTTGCTATTAAAATCTGATGCTGTAGACTGGACTGGGCCCTGATGCTCACAAGCTTAGGAAACGTTTGATTGCTGTGTTCACAAAGTGCATTGAAAGGCTTTGGTGTTTTCATCTTGTATAAAGAATCCAAGAAAAGTTGAAAGCAAAGCTTTTAATTGTGATACAATTTGTGCATTGAGGTATGGCAGTAAAGAGCAAACATAAGCAAGCTCCAGTAACTGTTGCAAAGACCAATCTTCATCTGCCCAAGGAGATGATGCACAGGATGGGACCTAATAGATCATTTCAGTATTTGATTCCTGTGATTCTGTCAAATCCCTAAAGACCTGGCAGCAGGCTTTGATCTCAAGACAAAGGGTGAAAGGAAGACCAAGGCTCTACATATCCTGTTGCTTGCTTTGGTGGGAGTAGCTAAAGAAATACTTGATTATTGCTGGGATTTGCCTTCTCATTAGAAACACCAAAAGAACAGGAGCTGAGCCAAAAAATTCAGTTGCAAATTGACTGTTTAAAGAAATATGTGTGAAGGTCT
Source organism: Hylia prasina (assembly GCA_013397195.1). Lineage (NCBI taxonomy): Eukaryota > Metazoa > Chordata > Aves > Passeriformes > Sylviidae > Hylia > Hylia prasina. Next base: position 86,953 of record VYXD01016035.1, read on the forward strand.
CTGCCTCAACTATGAGTTTATAATCAAGGTGTCAGTGGAGCAAGATAATAGAATAAATTACATCATTTTCAAGGGAAAAGTCCTATAAGTGGGGGGGTTGGCACTGCAAGTGCAGCTCAACCTTCCCTCGTGCTGCTGACAGGTTCTGGAGGAGATGCTGTGCGCTGTTACACATCTGCTCATGGTTTATTCACTAAGTGCATCATAGTGCACTGAAGTGAGGATCTGAGCTTTCATTAACATCAGTGGATGAAATCAGACCTGCAAAGGAGTATTTCCCTGGCTGTTTAGATTTTTTTTTTTTTTCACAGGGGAGAGCCTTAAGAAAGGTAGGTGAAGTTTGGTATTGCAACATTTTCCTCATTCAAGGAAGAACTGCAGTTCTGCAGTGTGGTGGTGCACAGTTAAAAGTGTGGCCCTGTTTTCCCAGGTGGGAACCAGGCTGAAATATAAAATGATCTGCTAAAATCAGAATTTGGGGAGTCTCAGTTTCTAGTTTTCCTGTAAACTGTAACTGATGCAATGAATGTAGCAAGTCATGGTCTCTTTGTGCAGGGACTGTGGTCGGGAGGAACAAGTTCTGTGACTAGTTAATGTCAGCAGGCTGATGTAAATAATTTAAATTCAGTTGGGACAGAAAGGATTACTGCCCATCAAATGTGCCTAACATAAATTTACCATAAGCTGTGTGAGGCTCTGCATCTTTCATCCTGCCATTTTTGTTCTCTTAAATACTCACACTGCTGTAGTCCCCAGGAATTCCAGTTAAAATGAGAATGTGCATGCCAGGTACTTCACAGAGAGACAAGAATCCCCCTAACCCATGCTTCTGGAAGCAGGTGATATTGAAAAAGGAATAGAAAGAGATATAAACATTGTAGGTAATAATTATTCTGGCTTTATAAAATGTTTTATATATCTATAAAAAACTGTACACACATTTATAGATGTATACACATACACATGTATAAATTTCATTCAGTATTGAATCAAGAATCATGAGCAGTGTTTCCATGGAAGAGAAAATTGTGGTGCTGGTGGTGACTGCAGGTCAGGTGGGTAAAGGCAGGAGGGAGGGCAGAGACCATGTAAAACACTCCTTTTACATTAGCATACATTTCTTGTGGTGTGTCAGCACAATGGTCCCAGAGCTGGCTGTGCAAATGTTCAGCTTTTTGTTAGCAGCACTCAAAAAACTGAAAGCAAATCAGAGAAGTGTCCCTGAGTAGTTGCTTCCTAGTGATTTTTTGGTTCATTCCTCCTGCGTGTTTGCTGCTCCTCTCAAATTGATCTGTTCTGAAAATTGTATCATGGTTGAATTCACATCCAACTACAAAGCAAGTTGAGAGGCTCGTAGTGTGGTCTGCGGGCAAGTAGGGGAAATTTTGTCTTAATCAATGTACAGTTCTCCATCCTGTGAAAGAAAATTAGCTGTGTAGATACAAAAGAAGGACAAAGCAGCCACACACTGCAGCTCAGAAAACTTTCCATCATTTCTGCTGAATAGGGACCCAGTGTTGCTTTTTCTATAGAGCAACGCTCCATTTGTTTCAAGGAAGTTGTGAAATTGGAGACCGAGAGGAGTTAGGAGGGAGGCTCATTAGAGAGGCTCTGTTGTAAGGAGCACTTCCCAAAATTAAACTGGCTGCTCAAAGGAAGTGCAAAAGTCTGCCCCCAGACTTGCATCTAAGTCTTGATTAAGATGTATGGTTCTCCCCTGGTGTGGGGATTTGTCCTGTGAATGGGAATGCCACGTTGGGAAGAGCAGAAGAGCTGAGTCAGGAGTCATTAACTGCTGTGTCTCCAGGGGTCTTGTGTGGAGGGACAAGGAGGAAGCAACAAGGTCTGTGCTCTCCTCCTGGGGCCCAAATAATGCATTTTTCAAAACACACTGGACCAGGCTGTTCTAGGGGAGAGGACTCATCACTGATCTCATGGGAAGGGAGGTACTTGGATGAAATGTTTCTATGCATCATAAGATTTCTCCTCTTATTTCTCATGGGGTTTTTCTGCCCCGCTGTGTGATCTGTGCCTGGCCTGTTCTCTGGGTTCTGCTTTTTTCGTTTTCATGGGAGCGGGACTGTTGGAATACTAAGAAAACTGTGTTAATGAAACATCCATAGTTTGGAAGGCCAATGTAGTTTTATACCAGAGAACTTGTTGAACACTTGAGAACGTGTTCCTCAGGCTGTGAGAATTCCAACCGAGGGCACCTCAGCCTCTGGACCCTGCAGGTCACACCCTGAGTTCATCAAGGGACTCAGATGACAAGAGACCTACTTGTCTCTGACAGCTGAGAGGAGCAGGGGATCCAAGAGCACTTTGAAGCAGGAGATAAGGATGGCTCCCTGCAGGAGGAGGCTGAACTTGGATGTTCCTCACAAGTGACTGTAAAATAATTACATGTCACTGCTATCCCCATTGATCTGAAGCTACAAACCCAAACCCTGTGTTTTCAGTGAGCTGGGTTATGCACCTGCCTACAAACTTTCCAAGGGGAAAAATGGAGAATCAGAAAGCAGCTTTCATCAGGGCCCCACTGATTTGTCTCAGATGTTATTCAGAAACATGTGTTTGAGATCCAGTCCATAAAAATAAATTGTTTCCTCCATCATGTTCTTTTCTGACCAAAGCTTGTTTTAAAAACTTGCGCTATTTTAAAAAAATGTTTTGTTTTTAAAGTCAAATTCCAAATTGCTCACAGTCATGCTGTTGGGCCTGTCAACATGCTTCATGCTCTAAACTGGGTAATGTGCTAAGTCAGGCCTAAAATCAGCAAATAAATATTAGCACTGAAAATGATAATTTCCCAGTGCCTGTAAGCTGAGATGGAGTCAAACCAATGGTCTGTCAACAAAGGGGTTTATAAGCACTGTTGGTATAAGCTGGACAGACTCCTAGCTGCTGCATTTATTTTTAAATTTGAGTACTGCAAAGAGGAAACATATGGACAATAAAAGTAAAATAAAATAAAATACAATGTGCTGTTTCGTTGGAATGATTGATTCCAATTCTGTCTAGCAGGTTTCTCTTTCCAAAGTACAGCACTGGAAGTTTATTGGCTCATCCTTTTGTCTCTTTACTTTTTTCTTTCTTTCTTTCTTTTCCTTGAGCGACCTCTCCTGTTTTCTCTGTATTCCTCTTTCCTTGAGGAGGCTGCTGTACTGTACAGAACTTGTTTTACTCCCTAATTCCATAGATGTTTGTGAGGAAGTACAGCTAAATCCTTCCAGACTCAAGCAAGTGCTCTTAGGATACTTTTCCAACCATGAACCAATAGTGATAGAGAGATCAACACACTTTGCTGTAATCAGGACCAGTAGGACTTGACAGGTAGGGTTTTTTTAGTTTCCAAAAAAATCTGTCCCTTCCTTGTGGGTCACCAGCAGTCCCATATGTCAATCAGACAGCTGAATGTGATTTCTGACCTCCTCCATGTTAGCTCAGGGCTACGAAGAATTACAAACTTGTGGAGCTGCACTGTGTTCTCTCCTGGGCAGAATTAAAATTGGTAACTAGACAGCAAAGTTTCTGAATGGATTTTTTCAAGTGAAGGTTCCATTAGTGATTTTCCTACAGTCTGAGGGCTCTAATTTGCTGAAAATTGAACTGGTTTGTAGCAGCTCTGAAGGAACCCTTTGGGACTTAGGCATCCACCAGTGTTAAGGTAGAGCAGTGCATGAATAAAGTGGAAATCTCTGTCTATTAAAGTGTGGTACTGCAGACTTTCAGAGGATGCTGCTTCATTTAACACTCAGTGGTTTTGTGCCTCTTAAACAGCTAATTGTTTAAGAAGAAAAGCTGCAGTCTGTAATAGCAGGAGGGAGCTGGGGCTGTGGTTGGAGTCACCGGGGATTCCCCACAGCGCCTGTGCTGGCTGCACATCCTTCCCCTGATGTTTGTGGAACTGTGCTGGGAGGCAGGCAGGCAGCTGACCCCGCTTTCAAAAATTATTTAAGCCTCATCAGTTTCTTGAGTATTGGTGAACAGTTTGTATCATGAAACCAGGACCTAGGGCAGACAGAGGTTAAAACTTACCCAGTGTTCCTGATAGACTGGAAAGAGAAACTTCTCCCTCTAATACCAGTACCAGGCTCTGGTGCCAGACCATCTCTTTCTCATCTAAACTGGCCTCTAGTTTTGCTGCTGCTGCCTATTATGTGACCAGGGGAAGTGTCTCTGTTCCTCGTGCTCCCTAAAGCATCTGACAATCTGGCTTTTTTTGCCACACCAATTAAGCAGCTCTAAATTGGCGTCCTGCTCATTCTCTTCCTTCTCACTTCTGGCACTGCTCTCCCATCCCCTCCTGGGTGCTGGCACAGGCTTTCCTCTTTCTTGTAGTGAGGTGCTTCAGGAAGTTGAACCTGCAGAAAACTCACACTGTCTTTCTCCCTTGCAGAAAGGTGGAGGAATATATATGTATATACATTTATTATTTTTATATTTTTGGTGCTTGTTTAGCTCTCAGCACTAACCAGTGCTGGGCTAAGCTGTGATGGATGTAGCCTTCCACATCTGTCATAAGTTTCCACTGGGGCTCTCTGCATCAGAACTGCCAGGTGAGTAAGCTTTGAGCCATGGTTAGGGTTTCTGTGTAATAACATAAAGAAAAAGAAGGCATTTGATGCTCTCTCATTATGCCTTTTTTTCCTCCTAGAAGTAAAAATGAAATATTATAACACTCACTTGCCTATGTTTAGCACGTCCGCTGACTTGCCATTTTGGAAGTAGAACCAGTTCTATTTTTAGAGTTGAACTTCCTGTTTGAGCTCTCTTTAAGTTTGTCCTTTGCCTAACACAGGCAAACTCTTTTAAAAAATCTTAGTTAAACTAGGACAGTTTTGCTAAAAACAGTCATGTTCTTGTCCAGATATGAACAATATTTAACTTACTTACAAGCAATAAATCTGCTTTGAATGAACATTACAACAAAAATACAACCTCTCAAGAGAATGTATTTCCGTGATGTCAGGACTTGAAAGTGGAATTGAAATGATGTTGGTGTGGTCACAGGCATCTCAAAGCCTCTGTCTACAGGTGGATTTAAAGATGAATTGTCCATGTGGGAAAATCAAGCAGGACAGCTGTTTTAGAAAAACTCCCCATAGTCACACTGTGTTTCTGCAATAAGCATCCGCTGCTTTAGCTCACCCAGACTAGAAATGAGTTGTCTTATTTTGAAGTGATCCCACCCAAAATTCTAAATATTTTATGGTGGTTGTGATGCTTCAGTGTCACAATATACCTTAGTTCAAAATTACCTTCAAATGTCGTGCCTTTACCTAAAAATATATATGAATACCAGCATGTTTTGGAGGTTTGATGTAACTATAGCTATATATTTCTTCAGATGTTCTCATAAGTGTGGGTACAAGATGTGTGGGGGTGTTGCCAACCCTTTGACACCTTCAAATACCCTTCTAGACCAGAGGGGAGCTGCACAGTTGCTGGTATAGTGCACATGCTGATTGCTAATGTGGGTGTAGTTGAAGATCTTCCATTTCCTGATTGCAAAATATGAGGGAAATCTAGTTTTCCTCATTACGGGTTGATGATGAGGTTTCAGAGGGCAGAAAGGTTATATTCTTTATAACATTTTTCTATATTGTCACTGTTAGAGACATGTTGAGACATTTTAGGAAATGATTAATGGTCTTAAAATAGATTTGATCAATGAATAAACCATTAGACTTTCATCAAAGTTACACTTTTCTTGGACCTTGTATGATTTTTCTTTCTCTAATTGTTATTTGTGTGCTCTGTGTTTTCAGCCACCTGGAGTATGCTTATGCTACAGGTTAATGCATTGGGATACTGGATAAAAAATTAGAAGCAAAATGCTTCTTTGTAAAAGGAGTGCTTTTCAGTGTCTGAAGCTTCTAAGAATCACTAAAAAATTATGGCTTGAGTAGGTGTAAGGATACTGATTAATTCCATATAATGCCACTAAAACACATGATTTGCCTGAGCCCCTTTCTCCAGCCCTGTCCTGTAGGCTTGAAGCTGAAGAGGTTCCACGGGCTGTTCCTCTTGTTGTGTGCAAGCAACTGGGCACTTTTCTATCAAATGATAAAGCTGCAGAGGGGCCGGAGGGGAAGGTTCGTGCCAGGCTCGGCAGTTTTACACCTCCGGGAGGAGGAGATGCTGTGACCCCACTGAGAGGCTCCCGCTGCACGGCCAGACCGGCCTGGGGACAGAGACCCGGCCCAGGGGCAGGAGGGAAGGCAGAGAGCTCCGCAAAGGGGGTGCCCTGTGGGGTTCGCGTTTCCTGGGGGCCCAGCGGGGCTGGGGAAGGTCCTGGGGGAGGAGGAGGTGTTGGGGAGAGCTGCGTGCGATGTCCCGGCTCGTTTCCCTTTGTTCTTCTGTGCCCTCTGGTGGCACTGGGAGCGATGGGATCGGGAAGCGTCTCTTAATCTGTTCGTACCTTCGCTCTGAAATGCAGGGAATGTCGGGAATACTTGAGCAAGGACTTTCTGCTCGGATTCACATCCCTCCCAGTTAGCAGGGGATATCATAATAGTCTCCCGTGGGCAACAGAAGAATACGTGCTTCCAGCTCCGGGAGCTCCGGGGGGATTAACTGGGATGCAAGTCAAAGCCTCAGTCTTTAGGTACAATTAACCCGCTGCCGAGGCTGGCAGATTTCCTGAGGCTCTGCCAAAAAAATCCTTCTTTACAAACCAAGGATTTTTTCCTCGTAAGAAGCAAAAAGATTAGGCAGGACCAGTGGGCCGGTCCCTCGGCGTTGGAGGTTGGTTTCTGGTTGTCAACATTGTATTGTACCTTCAGCACAGATCTCAATTCAGCCACAGAGAGTTAAAATAATTCCCCAAGGTAGCTTTATCCTCTTAATGGACAGGCTTGATAATCATTCTTACAGAAAGGACATTTCCTCTTTCCTCTGCTGTGGGGGAGTTGCACCTTTTCCTGCTGGTGCTGTGCTGGAGAAGAGACCACAGCCTAGAAAACTCTGGTGTCATTTGCAGCTCTGATTCACACCTCCTGTGCATTTCTCATACTCTGCTGTGTGGCTCATGTTTGCATTGCTTCCACTGCTCCAAATATCCATGCTAAATCCACGTCATGGAAAAGAATGGGCCATGCTGAAGGCTGGAGTCTGGCAGCTTGGATAACCTGAAGCTCAGTGCAGGGGAAGGCAGTGCTTCACTTGTTAGAAATAAGAAATGGCAGCTGTTGGACACACTGTTGAACAGAGGAAATTATTATAGTCCCAGCATTTCCCATTCCCTGTTCCCTGTCTGGAAAATTGTTACAGCATTCTATATATGAAGGGAAGTAAGTGTGGGTGCAAACTCTGCAGGGGAGAGCTTTGCTGAATGACTTCAGAGCTGGAGCCCATCATTCCCGAAGTGTCTGGGGTGGGCTTGGTGAGCTGTGATTTGGGAAATCATTTGCTGGTGCAGGGAAGATGCCTGTGTAGCCTGCATCTCTGGAGGGCAGTTCTCTCTCTGACAAGGGGACAAGGTTTTCTTCCCTGTTGCTCTTGTTTTACCGAGAAGCCCAGAACAGAAAAAAACAACTCTGTACCAAACCAACCTTTCCAGTGTGAGCAGTGGGAGGCAGGGACCTCACACAAGTTGTTTTTCCTCCAGATGTTCATTTCTATGTAAA
>VYXD01016035.1:94619-108669 GCA_013397195.1 Hylia prasina
ATCATAGCATATAGAAATGTTGTACAATTCAGTGTATTAGAATCTTTACAGTGTCTTGGTCATTCAGCCTCTTAATAAAGTGAACTGATATTATATATGTTATTGTCCCCTTAATTTTAATGGGGATTTTGCTAATACATGGGCTGGAGAAACTTGATCTTTTTATAAGGTTTTAAGTAAAGCATAGTTCTACTGTAGCTCATCCATCCCTGCAATTGATTCTTCTGTCTCCCTCTTGCTGTTGTCTGTTCCTCTTGTCAGAGATGGCACTAGCTTGTTTCTTAGTTACTGTCTTTGTGATCCTTTGGGGATTCACTTGTGCTCCATGAGCAAGCAGCAGGAGAGGAAGATGTTTCTTTAGGCTGTAAAATCCCCCAGCATCACCACTCTGCCTCTGAGTCACATCTACTGCCAGAGATGAGGCAGTGCCTCTTCATCCCACATTGCCCAGGCCAGAGTTCTACTGGAGAAACACCCAGAGAAATCCAGGGTGAAGTGGTGCACAGTGCACTGAACAGTAATTGCTGACAGTTCCCCTGTCAGCAGTGAGAGACTTTGCCAGGGCTCCAGGTGTCTGTTAATCCATGTCCAGTGGGTGATAAGCTGAAGTGAGGGACAGGTGGAAAGGGTGAGAGGCTGCCAGGGTCACTGAGGTCCTGCTGGGACCTTGCAGGGCTGCCCCAGGCTTGGGTGAGTGGGGTCCCTTCTTTGAGAACATGGTGAGAGTGTGGTAAGGGGATGCCTAGGAATTGGTTAACAGAAATGGATCATGGTGAAATGTGCCTGGAGCTGCTCAGAAATCCAGCCTGACCTGAGATTTCTCAGCCTGCCATCACTTTTTGAATCTCTGTGTGCTTCTTTCCTTTGCTCTTTGCTCTCCTAGATGATATTTTTTCACCTTGTACTAGGAACAGGAGATAGAAGAAAGAGCTGAATCTTTGGAGGACAGAAGAGATAAAGCTGGCAGTGAGCCAGAGCTGCTGTGCAGTGGGCAGTGAACACCAGGATGTGAACCTGTAATTATACATCTCAAATTCTGTGAGCAGTACTCCAAGAATCATTATGTATGGGCTTGTTTGACAGTACTGTGGCTTAAGAGAAAAACATCCCCTCAAATTACTCTTTAATTTGGAAGTCAAGAGATTATCAATTCAAATCTTAAGCTCTTCTGCCTGTAATTGATAATCGTGTTCATTTAACAAACCTGCTATTGAACTGTTCTTCATACTCTTAATTCATCAGGTAACTGCTGATTTTTCTTTTGGAAAGGATAATTGAGAGGCTCTACAAGGTTGCTTCCAGCAAAGATGAGATCAAACCTAGACTAAAATATGGCAGATCCCAGGCTCAGCCATGCAGCCCTTCAAATACAATTTTTCAGTATCTCTGTCCTTAACCCTTCTGGGCTGTAGCCATTGCTTTGATCCCAGGCTCTGGAAGCAGAGATCAGGATGCTTTGAAAATTGAAAAAAGACACTTCCTCTAGACAGTAAAGCTTAGAGTCACAAAAAACACAACAAAAGCCTCCAACCCATAACTAGATTTTATGTGTGTTGTTTCAAACATGCAGATGCCAAATTTAAGGACTCTTGTGCTTTTTCAGACATAACAGATATTCTCCCCATCCTGCCTCAAGGTGGCAACACTCCAGACAGTCCAAGGCTGGGCTCCTGTTCCCAGGCCTTGGAATGAGGAGTTTGACCGACAGGCTGGTGGGACTATTCCAGATTTACACTATATAAATTTTTCTTTTTGATTTCAAAGCTTTACAGTCTTGAGTTCCTTTGCAGAATCATTATCACATCTGTCACTGTCATTGCTATCAGGGCCTAAGGATGTTTGTAATGGAGAGCAGCAATCCAAGCAATCACTCTTGCTGAAATACTGCACCCAAGTACACGATAGGCCAGGTGCTGTAATTATTAATAATTCCCTCTGATGGTGCATATCAACCCTACATTTTGTATTAATGCAATTTATTTTGAGTTATTTTTTCGGCGGTGAAAATTGTTTTGGAGAGATTTTTTGGAAGAGTTGCGAGTTTGTTTGTTGGAATCCTCTCCTGGAAATGAGGCATGTCTCTCATGGGCTCCTGTTCACTCACACACAAATGAACTGCTAATTAGGATGATGAAATTGCTGGGAGAGGTGAAACCTTCCAGTTGGCCGAAGAGAAGATTGTGGATTAATCTGTGTAAAGCTGAAGGCTCGACTAAAACTGCTGCTCAACATTCTGGTGCTAATGAGACTTGTATGTCTGCCACTCGAGGAGCTGAAAGTATGGCCTCCAGTTTTCTCTGAGAGATCCAAAGTGGGAGCTCACTCCTCTGTGGCATTCAGTGCTTCCATCCCCACTGGTGATGACTGGAATTGGGAACGTTCAGCAGTTTGCAGTATCCAGTGATGCAAGGCAGTTTTTGCTCTCTGTGGATAGTTTTTGTACATGAGTAAAAGCATCTTGAGAGACATATGGATGTTTAGAAAATTGCAGTATGATTTGGAGAGCAATTTGTCTTGCCTGCCCCCTGCTACCATATTGTATCACTTCTTCATAGTTTTTAATGTACTTCTGCTTACATCAATTCACATAAAGGAGGAAACTGCTCTCTCCATCTTTGTGAAGCACCAGGTAACCTGTTCAGTGTCATACTGGGCAAAAAATCCAGTTCCAAGTTAGTTCCTTGCTCTCTGTTTTAGCTTCTTAGGACCCATGGAGAGGCTGGTACTGTTCTCTTATCCTCTTTTCCTGCAGTTTCCCTGCAGTCACTGAGAACTGATCTATACAGATCTACAGATATATAAAATAATACACATATATGTATGTACATATACATGAATGAAGGCAAGGCAGATGTTTTGAGACTGCTGCTGTGTTTGCAGGAAGCCGCCGGATCGTGGATGTGATGGATGTGAACACACAGAGAGGAGTGGAGATGAGCATGTCTCAGTTTGTGAGGTACTACGAGACCCCAGAGGCTCAGAGGGAGAAGCTCTACAACGTCATCAGCCTGGAGTTCAGTCACACCAAGCTGGAGAACATTGTCAAACGCCCCAACGTGGTAAGGGAGCCCGTGGTGATGGGTTTTATTTCAGCTTCTTCCCAGAAATAAAGCAGGAAGTTTAAACAAAGTGATGGGAAGTTCCTGGAACTCCTCCTTTAGTGGCAGGATCTCATTTTTAGCCAAGTAGAAAGCTGGTCTCCTTGACAGTGGAACTTAATTTACAGGAATTAGGTACCTGATGAGCTGTTAATCATGCAATTTGCACTGATACACAGTTCCTCTCAAGGTATTTAGGGGAAACTTCATCCAAAATTAAATTCCTATCTAGTATTTTTCCTCCTTTAAGGAAGCTTAATCTATCAGGAAGCTTGGATTCATTATATATGAACGCTCCTTTAACTTAAAAATATTCAGGGGGTTCCAAAACAAAAACATAGAAACACAATTGTTAAATGTAGAAATATTTACATAATTAAATCAGCATAATCACTGCTATGTCAGAATTGGCAGTAGAGGAAGGGGGTAGATTTGTACGTACTTTTTAAAGGTAGAGTGCTTTTGTGATTTTATTCCTGCTGGAGTCACTGGCATGAAACTGTGACCTTATTAGTAAAGATAATTTCATTTATCTCTGAAATGTAGCCATGTGTGCAGTGCTAGCATGCAGCTGGGTATAAAACTACAGCTCTATGATGATTTGTTTTCAGACGCTTTTCACCTGATTTCTAAGTCCTTTTCTAGTTTCTGCAGCAGTTTTTTCTGCTGGGGACATCTCTTACCCAAGAAGACAACATAAGTATTAAACCTCTGCCTGAACAGTTCACAAATAGATGGCAGCTCTAATTGCTGATTTGTAGAAGTGATTCGTAACTAGACTGCTTTGTTCTTTTACAAACAGATCACAAATTGAATATTAAACACATATTTAGAAGTTCATTCAGATTTTTGCTGCCATTCAGACACTTAGCGGGCAATTCGAAGGTGCTCTGGGGAGTTTCTTGTGTTCAATTGACCCCGGTTTCCCCAAACACATTGTGCTCAGCCAGCTTTTACAACATCTGTGCAAATTTCCTGGGTGCTTAGAAATGAAATACGCAGTTAGGTACCTGTTATCACGTGTAAATGGTTATTTCATAGCTGTTTAAAATGGCCTGAGCTCACAGTTATTTGTAAAAGCAGGAATATTTAGATCTCACTGAAAGAGAGATTTGCATTCCTATGGGAGTGGAAGAGAGGGTGTTGTGAAAGTCCAGTACCTAAGTCAGCTCCCATATATTTGTATAAGATGTTCCCTTGAATCCTGCAAGAGTTTGAGCCTGTGTAAGGCAGAAACACCTGATTTAGGTTCCCTGCTGTGTAAACTCTGGGTTGCAATATCAGAATGTGGGAATTATGTCTGAATCAGAGCAGTAAGCAAGTTTTGTTTTCACACACAGTTGTGATATTGATGGAATCAGTCCTATTTCCTCCTTGAAATGGAAGATCATAGCATCAAATAATCCCCTTTACATTTGCATTTTAATGTTCACAAATGTGATTTCTAGGCTGTTGGCTACAAAAATGTCACAGACAGTACAAGAGAAGGTGCTCACAGGTGGACATGAGACAGAATTTGCACTCAGGTAAATTGACTGTAAAACTCTTCCCCTGTGTTTTAAGGGGCTGAGTTGTGGTGATGAAATGCTGCACCTTAACAAGTTGGGTGCATGGGACTTCTGCTGAACAGCGAGGTTCTCCCTGTCTGTGAGCATCTGCTGCTGTCACTGGAGGAGTTTTAGCCCACAAAAATATGTCCTACCATGTGTTCAGGAGCTAACAGTTGATTTTGGTGGCATTTCAGGTGGATTTAGTCGACTGGGTGGATAATATGTGGCCACAGCACTTGAAGGAGAGACAGACAGATGCTACCAATGCTATTTCAGAGATGAAATACCCCAAAGTGAAAAAGTAAGTCTTTAAAAAGCCTGGCTCTTGACTGCCTTGAATCATTTTATCTTTGCTGAATACAGTCTTTAATCAAGTCTCTTTGAAAAGTGCATTTTTATTTTTCAGTTTTGAGCAGCCGTTTTGAAAGTGGCAGACTGACCTTAAGTAGTAAATTCTCTGAGAGTGCTGCCCAAAGAAATCACTTCACATCACACAGATATGTCACATGGTATAGTCAGAGTCCTGCTGTAGGCTGGGCTCAGACCCTGCCCAGGTTTTAACTGCTAATGACAGACCTTATTAGCTGAGAAATGCTTTGTCAAATGAGCTTGAAGTCCATTTTTTAATAGGTGTGTGTGACTTCCTAGAAACTCTGTCACTGCCCTTCCTGCCAGTTTCCTTTTCTATTCACTTTTTCAAGAGAAAGGTCAAAGATTGGACTGACTATCCAGGCTCAGGCCCTGCTCAGGGCAGGTTTGACACTGAACACCAGAGCAGTTTGTCCTGGTTCTGCCTCTCTGCTCTAGGTTTTGGGCAAGCATAGGCTCACTTTGCTTTTTCTTCTGCTTTAATGTCTTCCTTGAAACTTTTTATGTGGTGGTTGGAAAAAGGAACTATTTGGGGGCCTCAAAATGTGCACTGCAAGTTTCATGGGAATGAGTACAGCTGAGATAGGGGTTCCTTTCATGATGTAATGACCTGCATGGCTGATGAACACCAGGTAATGCTGGAGGCCCTTCACTGCTGTTTCTGTTCTATTGGCCAGACTGAATGCTGGCAGCATCCCAGGCTCTGCTGCTGAACCGACCTCTGGTGTTCTGCAAATCACTCAGAACTCCTTCCAAACTGTAAAATAGATTGGTACTAACAGATACAAAGGAGTGTGCAGTCTGGAAGTGATATGTAGCATTTACTCTTGTCCTGTAAAAATAAACATTTTGGAAGGTAAAGGTCTCCATAAAAGAAGAGACTGCGACAGGCATTGGGGATTTTGCTCAGCACCACTGATTTCAGTGGAAGTTAGGTACTCCTACATTTTGAAAGGATCAAACTGCTCATTAGGGTAACTGGATGTGGATTGGAATGCCCCATGCATTTGGAAATGTCCTAAGTGACTTGCTTGAGGTCACACAATAAACCAGCAGCAGAGCAGCACTTGCTTCCCAAGTGGTTAGTCAGCTAAATAACATTATTTATAATTTGCCAGAGCTGAGAAACTGAATCATGATTCAGGGCCTAAGGATTCATGGATGGTACAAGGTAAGAAGTAAAGCAAACGATTCCTTTCCTAGAGCAGGCACATTCCAGATGCTGAAAAAGATGTAGCAAGTAAACAGAGCAAGGCAGAGATGGTTTGAAGGATAAGGTAGCAACATGACTAACAGAATTTAACAGAAAAAGCAGAGTATATGCTTGCAGTTCACTACTTGCATCATGAAATGCCAGATGGTAGGTTTCAAAGGGATTTTAGAGACGTACCAATTCAACAGATTTTGACATGGAGTTTTTCCCATTTGTGGAGGGTGGCCTGGTAGAAAGGCAGGAGATGCCTGATGAAGAAGCAGACACGGAGCCGTGGAGGTTGCTGTCACTGGCAAAGGCAAGGTGGAGGGTGACAGCTTGATAAACTAGTAGATGTGATAGGTACAGGGAAGCTAAACACTGAAAGACTGTGAACGCTTGAAATGTGACAATAGAGTTTGATGTTGGGAAAAGGAGTTACCAGGCGTGAGTGTTAGAAGGCGAGGGTGATGCAGCTGGAGTGATGAGGATGTTGCTACTGAGTGTCATCTCACAGAAAGACTAGAGAAGGATGATTTACAGCACTGTTGGCACAAACCCCTGATCAGTCTGAAGAAGCCACAAAGATAAAACCAGTAACAAACAGTGACAGTCTGTGAACACAAGAGAAGCTGTACCAGATCGGGACGAAGATCTGTGGCTCTCAGTGATCTGTCTGCTGTTGGGTGCCGGCATTGATGCCCTGGCAGGAGTGAAAGAACGGTGTGAGTGTAAAATGATGCTGCTCCTAAAAATTATCTTCTGAACTTTTGACTGTCTGCAGTCCAGGCAGGGGCTGTCCTGAGGTAGAAGTGGTTTCTGCGAGACTCTCAAAGCGATTGCTCTTCCATGAACTTGTCTGGTTTAAAGATGAGCTCCTTAAGAGACTGGCTTTCTCCATCTTTGGGAATTCAACTTGACCCTTTCCTGTAGAGATCCTGGTCCCAGCTATTGCTGTGATCATCCAAAGGGTTCGAGCCCTTATTAAGGAGATCATGTTAAGTTGTGGAGGCACAAGTCAGTGCTGTCACTTGCTTCACACTGCCCATTCTTTTATGTGAATCCTCCATATTCATATGCTTTATTAATGACTGCTGTTGCTCAGAAATGAGATCGATTCATTCCATTCTTGTTCCGAGCATTCCCATAATTCTGAGAGTTTGCAGTATGCCATCCCCACCATTAACGTGTTCCCTACAAACAAAAAGCACTCCAGCGAGAGCGCTGCAGTTTCGCAGACACAGATGGCATTACCAGACACAAATGTCTGTCTTGGCTCCTGCACGTCGAGTTCCGTGCTGGGAGTGAAGTTAGAGAACGCTCCATCTGCTGCTTCGGTTACCAGGAGCCCCGCGTGCGCTGGAGACCACCCTGCCTCACACTTGGACTTGCACCATTAACTTCTTCAAAAAATTCCGGGCAATGAAGTTATTTTTCTGTCTGTGGGTAAATGGCTGCTTACCTCACAGCAGCCTTAAAGGACTGAATTAAGTGGGGCAATAGTTTTTGTCCCCTCTCTCGCATCCCAGGGTGCAAGTTTCTGAGCAAAGTCCTGCAGACACGGGATCCTGGATGAGAGTGGGAAGATGCTGTGTAACCAACAGCCAGCAGAAAAAGGCAGTGATATTTGAACATCAGCTTTTAGGAGCAGAAGCTTGTTATATCACCATAACCATTTCCAGGTAGCTCAAAACAAGCTCAGATTTGTTTTTCTGTTTAAATTCATCCAGAACTGAAGCAATCTAGATACAGCTGAGTCAACAACAACAAAGTAGTAATTTGATTTTTTATTCATCAAAAGAGATAGGTCTGCTGAAATTATTCTCCTCTTTATTAGGTTTTGTGTTTGTAGCCTTGCAAGATTATTTGCAATGCAGTGGCAGTGAACAGATACTGTTCAGGACATGAAACAGTAACAGGAATTTCTAAGAACCTGGTAATGTTTGTGCTGTGGAACAAATGAAAACAAAAGCTTTAGTCACTGCAACATCCTTTTAACCTCAAAATTTTTCCTATTACTTGAAATATCTAAGCACTGCTGTAATAGGTCTCTATTATGATGCTGGTCTTCAGTTAAGGATGGGGTATGTTGTGTGAAACATCTACCTGTTCACAAAAGAATGCTGCTCTGTTAGCTTGTCCTCAGCTCTATTCTCCCTCTCCCAGGCTGTTGTTCAGCCATCCATTCCTTTCTATTCATTCCTTTACTAAGTAGGGATGGATTTAAACAGATGCTAAAATGCTCTGCTGAGCTGTGGTCTAATTAGAAGCTGAGGGTGCCTCTGGAGACAGGGAATGGAGGGAGCTCGCAGGTCCCATAAGGCACTGGTTTATGCATGTGAGAGACTTGTCTGCACTTTGTATGTGAGAGACTTGTCTGCACTTTGTGTGCCATTTGATGATTGGTTTTGATACAAAACCTCTGTAAGTACAATTCAGTAAAAAAAATTAGACCAGTAAGTGCAATTTCTCCTTAAGACTTTCCAAGCTAGCAAAGTAAATAAAATTTGATGTCTTCACATCAGTGCATCAAATACGCCTTTAGGTAGAACTTGGAGGACTTGCAGCATCACACATGTAACTCAAACCACCACCAGTGTTTACAGCAGTTTGTGGTGACCCTGGAGTTGAACAGCCTTGTCACAGGATGAAGAAACGAGTTGTGCTCTCACAGACACCAAACTGCTGTTCCAGGGGCAGACAGACAGGCTTGGCTTGTGGTGAGCTGGCAGCTTGGTTCAGCTTACTGTGGTGGTGGGTACCTCCTCAGAAATTTAAGCTTCCAATTAAAAAAAAAAAAAAAAAAGAGCAGGCGTCTTCATTCTTAAAGTTCAGAGGTTCCTATGTTTGTGCGTTGTTGGGCGCTAAAACCTGGAAGGTCAAGCAGGGCTCCCTGTGCGGTCCCCGCTCGTGGCAGCGGCACGCTCGGATGAGCCCACCCCGCGCACCCTTGGTGTTCCACTGGGGCCGGGACCGGGCAGGGATGCGACGAGGAAAGTATTGTCTCTTACTTTGGTGCCAGTGTGGTCTGAGAGTGTGATTTGCAGGCACTTCACAAACTCTCCGGTGCTTGGCAGAAAACTGGCTTCTCTTATCTCGGGTGTTGTTTCTGTGTGTGACTGACTCGGACCGTAACCCCCTCGGGGCAGGAGCCGGGCCTTTCTTTCATGTGCGTTTGAAGTGCACGGGGTGTGGTGACCACGCTGTGTGACGATTTGGTTTGTTCCCTCGGGCTGGGAGCGCTCGGTACCGCTCCTCAGGAGGAGGACCGGGCGAAGGTTGGTCCCGGCAGGGCACGGGCACAGGGCCCGCTCCGGCCGGTTCTGAGCAGCCTTCCACGGCCAGGGCCGGCCCGGTGCTGGGGGGCCCTGCCGAGCGCGGGGAGCCGGGGCTCATCCTTGAGGAGAGCCGGGTTCATCCCCGCAGGAGCAGCCGGGGCTCACCCTTAAGGAAGCCGGAGCCCTCCGTGAGGAGATGCCGGGGCTCATCCCCGCGGGGCAGCCAGGCCCTCCCCACAGCGGCGGGGCCGGTCGTTGCCCGGTGAGGCGAGGGCGGGGGCGGCAGCCGGGCCGGTGCCTCCCGGGTGACAATGGTTTCTTTTGTCTTGCGGCGCAATTCGTGGCTTCCAGTTGCAAGGGCCCCAGTGTGGGAGCGCTGTCGGTGCGGGCCGAGGCGCCCCGAGGTAGCCTTTGTTCCTGCTGCCTCCTGCCAGCGCCGCTCGCAGGCCCGGCAGAAGGGCCCCCGCGGCGCCGGGATGCTGCCGGGGGCCGCTCTCCCCCGACACCCGGAGCGGCGCTCCCGCCCGGGCATGGGAAGCGAGGCCCGCGCCTTTCCCCGCGCTGGCACTTGCAGTTGGCTCATGGGTCTGTGGTATTCGGTTTCAGGCTCAGGGATTTCAACCAGCCGGCGCTGCTCCTGGGAGGAAGGAAGAGCGAGCTATACTTTTCTCATTGGCCCGAACAAAAAACAGAAGCCTCTGCTGGGGTTTGGGAGTGGTTTATGGGCTGAGCTCAGTGGCAGGGGAGCCCTCGCAATGCCAGAGGGAATAGAGCCGTATGGTGCGCGGTGCCTATTGCGGGAGAGAAGGAGCTGAGCTCAGGGTAATGCTGCTGCCCGTGCGTCCGCTCGCGTCTCCCCGGGCCCATGTGCATGAACGCTGCCGCTGCCTGCCCTGCCCGGCGCTGCCTTCGCATCCCGGCGCGGCTCTCGCTGCCTTTGTTTCTCTGTTTGCTTGCGGGTTTGTAGCGATGCGTGGCGAGTGCATTGTGGGTTTGCCTGGGAGTGTGGGCTCTGCGTTGGTTTATGGAGCGGTGTCTGTGTTGTTGCTGTGTTCCCAGCTCGCTGTGTTTGCTTAGTGGTTTAGCTTCATTTGTATCACCTCCCTGTCTTTTTTTGGATCTCTGTGTTTGTTCTTCCTCGTGAGTTTGCAGGTTACTCCATATTTCTTCGCATCATTTCTCTAATAGATTTCCCCAGATGTTTGGTGTTTAGGTTTTTTAATTTTTTTTTGGGGGGGAGTAGGAGGGGGAAGTTCCCTTTTTCTCCACATCACAAATCCTTCCTCCAAAATAACAATACATTAACTGGACAAATTTCAGGCTTGTGGAGAACACAAACTAAACTCTTCAATCAGGAAGGGAAGCTCCCCCCCAACAGATTACAAGCAGCTGCGTGTTCTAAAACCCTGATTGAGGCTGTGCAGGGAGATAAGTGGAGTGTGCAGGGCTTGGATGTGGTAGCAGTTGTGAAAATGTTCAACTTGGGGCATCTTTTGCGTCGCTTGTGTTTTCAGGGTGTAACTCTGGTCAGGTTGTTTCCTCATGCCTGACGTGGGATTGTGTTCCTGTAACCACTGTACCTGCCCTGGCCCGGAGCGCTGTGGCCACAGCACACAGTGGGATGTAGTTCCTAGATTTCTTTCAACATGGATGCTGTGTTATGGATTTTTTTTTTTTTTTCCCTTTTTTTTTCCCCCCCACTGTTGTTATGGAAAACCCTGAAAAGTTGAGTGCTTCCCCAAATTAGCAGCTGTTGGTGATGAGAAGCCGCTGGCTGAGGCTGGAGCCGAACGGTGCCTGAGATTAGCTGTGGCATGGAGTGTGCTGGGACCATGTGACTGCGGTGTACATTGGAAGAGGAAGCTGTAGAGGTCAATGCAAAGGCATTGTGCCAGACTCTGGCAACCGGGGAGAGAGCTGGATGGCGGAAGATCCTCCCGCAGGCTCCTGAGCCGGCCGGGAGCTGTTGGGCTTGGACAAAAGCAGGCCTGCGAGATTAACAGCATAAATTAAGGCACGGCTTGCTTGTGGATGGAAAGAAAAACAGTTTATTTTCCAAATGCTTTGCAGGTTTTTACTAATGGCCATGTGACTCTTTCACTGAAACCGCCTTTACTGGAGTGGAAATTGTGTTTAGAAGAGTTTCAGGAAAACAGAGGGGAAAATGGAGAAAAACAAGGAAAAGAAAGACTTGCGTGTTCACAGTTATACCTGCTTTGGTGTTTTCTCACAAAACTAAATTTTAAGTGCTTTGATTTGACAGGATTCAATCCTGTTATTTCCTCTCTGAACATAAACAGTTTGACTGCTTCAGGTTTAGATTATTGACTACTGAGGAATAGCTAAAACCAGCTAATGCCCAGGCCAGTTTGCTCTACCAGAATATCTTAATTCTGTGAGTGATTGTTGGTAGGTTGCGCTGTCTAGAAAATTTTTGTTGTTAGTGTGATGTATTTTATATCTGGCCTTTTGGAAACTGAAAATAATTGACTCCATAAGGATTTGAATATTTTACTTTAAAACAACATGAACCTCTAATACTCAGCTCTGCTTACAAGCTGAGAATTTCCATGCTGATTTTTTCCTAATGAGCAATAATTATTCAATCTGTGACTTTTTGCAGTTTGGCTGGAAGAAAGGCAACTTCCTTTCTGGGCTTCTTTTATTGTTTTTTAAATTCTATCTGACTTGTAATCAACAACATCTTGGTAGAGAAAACATAAAAGGAGAAATTAAAAAAAAAAAGTGTTTGGGAGGGAAGGACTCATATTTTGAAATGGAGCATATTGAGAGTGTAGACAGCTTCTTGGCTAGCTGTGATTTTTGAAGCATCTGAAATACCCCAGGGGCAGCAAAAGCTTCTTCCTGCTTCTGAAGGATTAAAAAAAAAAAAANGAACAAGGAAAAGAGGTTAGTGGGTTAAGTGGTGTGTGTTTCCTGCGTTTGCAAAGGTGCCTACAGTGAGGAGGGCGGCTGTGATTCGGCCATTAGTTACAGATGGTGGCTGCAGGCTGGAGATTCCTGCAGCCAGACCACAGCTCTTGTGTCTTTTCCAGCAATGCAGACTTTAAACTGCTCAAATCCTGTATCAAGACGGCGTAAAAAATAGTGGCTTTGATACTTAGCGTGGCTGCCAGCTGGGTCCTTTATGTATTTTGATGCAGAATGCCTAGAAATGTGAACAAAAAGGAGTTAGTTTGCCAAACGAGGTCTCTGTCCCCTAATCCTTGCAAAAATGGCATGAGTGGCAAGTAGGTAAAGAACATTCAGGAGGATTTATAAGCAAATTAGATTATTCAAAACTTTGAAGTAATTTGTTTACAACTTTTGGTGAAGGTTGTGTCTCTGAAACGATGAAGGAGAGCATTAAACAAATCACCCTAGGGACTGGCAGTGGCATAAGAAATATTTCTGAACAGCCTAACTTATAATGTCGTTCTATTCCCTAACTCTGAAAGCTTTAATTCCTCTTGTGTGAACAGCAAACTCAGACATGGAGAGAGACATTTTTCAGCAGAAACCTCGTTACCTTCATGAGACAAATTCCTGTACTGTAAATGCAGAAGCTTAATTGGTGGAAGCAGCATTGCACAGGCAGTTAACCTCTGCAAATTAAGATGTGAGAAATACTGTTTCAGACTGATTCATTTTTGTCCTTCACTCTGCTTGCAGGTACTGTTTGATGAGTGTGAAAGGATGCTTCACTGATTTTCATATTGATTTTGGTGGCACTTCAGTGTGGTATCACGTTTTCCGTGGGGGGAAGGTAGGTGAACCTTTTTTGATATTTGATTTTATTTCTCTGTGCCTTTTACAGAGGGGAGGGGTTGTTTCCTTCTTTTATTTTTTTTTTTCTTTCTCTTTTTTTTTTTCCCATAAGGGGATCAGCCAGTGATCAGACTGTTTCAGCAGCTTTGTTGATATACAGAGTTTACTGAACTAGAAGGACACCACTCACCGTTATGAAACAAACAAGTGATTTATTTGAAATACCAGATGTGTTATTTGCTGGTGGTGGTGCTTTTAGGCTCGCTGTTGCTGTGTGGTCCAGAAGTGTCTTGCAGTGAGATGTGGCTGTGTGTACCCTTGTTGGGTCAGAGTGCCCTCACAAGTCTCCTGTAGCTAAAGCTTCTGTCTCTTTTAGAGATTCCACTTTCCTTTGGTGTGTACAGCAAAATAAGCCAGAACTGAAACATTAAAGGATACAGAAGCCTTAAAATGCACAGCATGTACAGCTANGGCAAAGAGGAGAGACGCGTAATTGCACAAGGAGAGGTTTTAATTGTGAGATGAAGGCGCAGGACCTTTTTTGAAGCCCACAAATTGACTGTCTTCATGACAGCATTGCGTATCATTCTGTCAACTCCGGCTCGGGATGTGGTTGCTAGGCAGCGGCTCTTATGGACCCAGAGTGGCTGTGATTTGCCAGCCTTCTGCAGACACATGGTAAGGTCCTTCCCAGCCTATCATCTACAGGGACTTCTGCATGCCGGCTGCATACTGCTGAGCTTCTCCTACCTGAATGTGAGCAGAAAAAGACACACTTAAATCAACCCCCTTTTT
>VYXD01016035.1:109459-155655 GCA_013397195.1 Hylia prasina
TTTTTTTTTTTTTTCTTTTTTTCTTTTTTTCTTTTTTTTTTTTTTTTTTTCTTTTCTCTTTTTTTTTTTCCCATAAGGGGATCAGCCAGTGATCAGACTGTTTCAGCAGCTTTGTTGATATACAGAGTTTACTGAACTAGAAGGACACCACTCACCGTTATGAAACAAACAAGTGATTTATTTGAAATACCAGATGTGTTATTTGCTGGTGGTGGTGCTTTTAGGCTCGCTGTTGCTGTGTGGTCCAGAAGTGTCTTGCAGTGAGATGTAGCTGTGTGTACCCTTGTTGGGTCAGAGTGCCCTCACAAGTCTCCTGTAGCTAAAGCTTCTGTCTCTTTTAGAGATTCCACTTTCCTTTGGTGTGTACAGCAAAATAAGCCAGAACTGAAACATTAAAGGATACAGAAGCCTTAAAATGCACAGCATGTACAGCTATATTGACATCTTTCCTGGTTAGGGTGTTTTTCCCAGTTGTAGTGTGGACAGTTTATGATGGGAGCTGAAGTCAGTCAGTGGTACCGATCCTGTTCCTCTCTGTAGCTCAGCACAGCTCTACTGTACCAACACACTGTTCTGAGCTGCAGGTAAACCACAGGCAGCTTCTAAGTAAGATATTTCTGGAGGAGAGATGACAAGTGACAGTTACCCAGCCACTTCCAGCACGTGGGCTAATTGCTGCTGCTGTCTGTGTGTGCCTCTGTGCGCAACACCTGGAAAACAAGTGTTTCATGCAGAAAGCAGCTCATTTGCCTGACACATGGTACCCTTGGTGGAGTCTCTCAGCTGTTTCTTTTTGTTGACTCTTGGTAATAGTTAAATCTTCATTTTGTTTTTAGATCTTCTGGCTGATTCCACCTACTCTGCAGAATCTAGAACTTTATGAAGAATGGGTTCTCTCAGGAAAGCAAAGTGATATCTTTCTGGGAGACAGGGTGGAACGGTGCCAAAGAATTGAGCTGAAACAAGGCTACACCTTCTTCATTCCTTCAGGTATCCCTGTGAACTGACCTTCTGGAATGACTGGGATTGTGTTTTACTAACAGTTCTCTGTAAAACAATTCTTCACACCTAAACCCCATACTGACCTCTTTATTTGCTTATTATTATATCTTTATTTGCTTTATTTATTTATTTTTTGTGGCAGAAGAAAGGCCAGGGACTAAATGTGCTTCATTTTCCAGAAATTAAGGCTGATGGAAAATGTACTGTGAGGAAGGGTGTGCAGTGATCATGGGTGTGTACTGGGAGAAAGGAGAGAGGAGTTGAGCCTCTGGAGCTGTCAGTTCACCAGTTCTCATCAGAGCTGTACTGACTGCTGCTAGTTAGATTTCTGGAAAAGACAGTTTTCTCTTTTTGTGATCTCTTCTAGCAGGTTTCCCCTACAGCTCAGTAACTTGCTTCTTTGCCTCTATCTGTAGCCAGAGGTGGGTCTTGATTCCCTGGTGGAACTGGAGAGAGATTCCAGTCCATGGGAGAGCAGGTGCTGTGCTCCCCCAGGTTGCTTCTTGGGGAAACAGCTTCATTGTTACAACTCCTCAGAATTTCTGCTGAGGGAGCTGGTGCTGAGTCTGGACATCTTCCAGCAGCCCAGCCACACTCAGTTTTATACTGCTGCCCACCTCAGTAGTTGTGCTGCATGATCCAGGCTCATCTTGCAAAGCCACCAAATAGTTGTTGCTTTGAAGGCTGATGCTTCAGCCCTTTCTGCTGCTGCCTAAATTGGATTAAGGATGGTGGAATGTGTAACAGCCCTCATTTAAGATGATATCAGACTTTGCTTTGTGTGAGTATTATGGGACTGTAAGTTTGTTTATAATAATTTAACACATTGCCTCTGTCTATTGGATCTTACCAGGGAAATAAATATAGGTAGACTTTCTACAAGACAGAAGGGCAGGCTGGTAGTTTTTCAGCTCTGGAATTAATTATCTGTGGAGGTAGGATTATTATTTTTTAAACCTAGAGACAGAGAGAAGGCAGGTCATGCAGAGACAGGGACAATGCTCTTCTCATCTGGGGAGTGTTGTTAGGATCAGTTGAAGGCCACAAATGTGCACATTTTTAAGTATTTGGAAAGAATCAACCTGGGAGATGACAGGCAAAATGACTTGGAGGGTGGAGGAGTTAATCTGTTAAAGGAATTAGATCTTGCCTTGAAACAGGTCAGAATGTGCTGTCACTGTTTGAACTGGGTGTTGGAGTGTGGCTGTGCTGTTTGCTCAGATCCCATTACTGCATCTTCTGTTTATCTCCATCCTCCTGTGAAAAGCCTCCTACAAGTAAGACTTTCTGTATGTCAGTTTAGTCATGTTCAGCAGCTGGAACACTGCAGGTTGTGGGAGCTTGGAGAGGACACAGCTGTAGCATGGTGGCTGCCACAAAGTGATTCCAAATGGGGTTTTGACTGTAGTTTCTGTTTTCTTAGGAAAGCCCCAAGTACAGAAATGCCAATACCTCAGACATTTTAGGCTCCATGCCAGATTTGAGAGGCATTTATGAATAATTTCTCTGTAAGCACCTCATACATTCAAGGGTTTTTGCTCTGCTGTATTTTGTTTGGAAAACTTATTTGCAAATCTCTTATTTGTATGAAAGGGCATTATTTCTGCCTTTGTTTTAAGAGTATGGAAATGCCTAATTAAAGGCTGTTCCAGGTCAGTGAATTGAGCACAGCTGTGTAAAACAGGTCAATTCCTGTGACCTCTTTGCTCTGGTTTGTGCACATATCATGTTAGTTAATGTTTGAAAGTGGTTTTTATGTGCTTTAGAAGTGTTCTTAGTGTTTAGATTCTGTTTATGGGTGTCTGTAAAACCAGAGTGTCCTGTATTTTCAATTGAGCCTGATAAACCCTTGACCAGCCTCAACTCATCCATGAGGAAATACCTTCTAATTACAGGTTTGGTCACAGAAAGTGTAGAGGAATTAGTGCTCAGCTGGGCTGTGAATGGGGAACGTTTCAGCAAGGGGCTTTCCCATAAAATATCCTGCTCTGCTCCTGCTTTCAAGTAATTTTTGGGAGTAGTCCTAGAAATGCTGTTATACCACAGCACTGTGAGGGTGAAGTAGGTAGAGAAGACTGTAAGAAGACAAGTGGGGGAGTGAAATCACAGACTGCTGGGGAATGCAAGGTTTGTCTGAGAATCTGGGATCAGCAGTAGATCCAGTAAATCCCTGTAAGTACAAACCACTTGGACTAGAATGGGGATCATTCTTAGGGAAGCCATAATTATAGTGCTCACCAGGGCCTCAGGGTATTTCCCTCTCCATCACTGCCATCATCCTTTCAGGAAAAAGTTTAAACCAGTAGATTTCTACTGGTGCTTGTAACCCTGCAGGGCACTGAGAGCACAATCCCAGTTGTGGTATCAAGGAGGAATTGAGCCCAATACTGTCAGCACAGTGAGTTGTTGGGGGCCAAGGTGCATTTTTCAGCATTTTAGGCATCCCCCTAAATATGAGGAGGGGAAAGTAAGCTGGGATTCTGAGGGATACTCTTGTAGGAGCCCAGCTGTATCCTGGTGGCCCCACAGGGCTGCTCCACACGAACAGTGCACTGTTACAGGTTCTCATCTCTCACTTTCCTGATTCTCAGTGGTGAGTCAAGGATGAGAACTCTGCTAAAGTCTGTGGTAAAGTGATAAAATCAAGTAGGAACCTTTTCCATTAATGTAACTGGTGTAATTGTTGATTGAGAAATACACACATTGTGCCATTCTGAGGTTTATGGCCAGATTAGATTTGTGGTGTTAGACCAGCTGAAGGTTCAAGAGGGGAGGAGGCCATAACTGCTACCAGTGGCAGGGAATAATTTTTTAAGTTTTTTCTGCAGAACTCAAACTGTTGTTTTCCCAGGACGGGAAATAACTTTTCCTTATACAGGAGAAGTGCTGCAGCCCCAGGATATTTACACTGTGTATGTAACCATGGGCAGAGTTTAATATGTAAAGTTTTCATGTGGTAAACATTTACCACAGATGAAATCTGGTCAAGGTAACATCTCACTCTGAGATAGTGGACAGGGGATGCTGCCTATCTGACTCACATGCCAAATAAAAGGGAAATTCTATATAAAGTGTGCTTCAGGTGGAAACTGATGATCCATAAGAGAAAAAACATCATTTCACTGCTCAGTTATTGTCTAAATAGGGAAACAACAAAATTTTACCAGTCACAAGTCAAATCTAGAGCTTGTCCAGTACTATTTTTGCTGTAGTTTTCTTCTGCACCATGTGATGACTTTTCAGGGGGGATGTGTGAAGTGTTTCGAGTCTGCTGTGGTGCTGTTAGGGAGTAGTAATTAAGGTCTCTCCTGTCACTGTACTGGGACACACAGAATCAGGGTTTGGGCAGAATCCCTCAGATTTCTACAGCTGAGGATTTCTGTGGCCACGTGTTTTTGGCTTCTACAGGCCAATTGCTCTGTTACATCATGACTGTTCCTCTACAGCCTTTTAGAAATGCCACTCACTAAGTTAATGGCAGTTAACCAGGTTTTTTATCTTCAGTGCTTCTCCCTTTATAAGTATTTTCTCCTTGTACATCACTGCATAACTTCACTGGAACCTTTCTCTCTCCTTCTCTTGCCCTTCACCCTCCACTCCAGTCTTTATTCTCTCTAAACTGTCTTTCACTTCTCTCCTTGCACTTGTTTTCTCAAGTGGTACATTCATTGATTTCCCTCTCTCTTGGTATCTGGACCCCACATTAGTTTCTCTCATGTTCTTCTAAACATCACTGTTACCTAAACCCAAGCTCAAAACTAAGCATACACAAAAATTAATCTTTTTTTCAACCCACTTACTCTTCTAAGTCTTAGTCTTGCTGAATATGTAATTTTGATTGTGAGTGATGGACCTCTGACATGGATATTGTCTTTCTCCTCCTGCTTGTTGTACTCCACAAGCAAGATTTTTACCTTGATTTGAAATATTTTATACTTGTTTGCTTCTCTTTCAGTTTCTTGGCAGGCCTCTCATTCAAAAAATGACCTTTTCTTTCATGCATGTGTATATATGTCTGGTGCAGACACTTGTACTTCAAATTCAGGGGAGTTTGCACATGTAATATTGGTGCACACAAAAGCATCCAGCCTGTAGCATCTTGTAGAAAATGTGTCTTGCAGTGTTTTTGCCTGTTAATGTTGTGAAGTCAGAGAGCAATCAGTGTCTTGAAAAGGTGAACTCCAGCCAGTGCTGGATTGTCACTGATGTTGTCTGCCAGAATATGGATTAACTTGGATTTTCTTCTTTTTTTGTGAAGACCAGTTTTGCTGACCTCTGAGGTGGTTGCCACACTTGTTGCGGATACAAGTTGAGGCTGGGGTTTGCAGTGTGATTTGTCTCAGAAAATTTGCAAACACCCTGGTTTTGGTTCCTTGGGGAGGAGGTGGCTCATGCTGCCAAGGGTTGCTTTATCATCCTCTTTCTTACAGCCTTTTTCTGAGCCTCTGTCACTGGTCAGAGGCAGTGGGCTCATGAGCAGCTGTGGGCTTGGGTTGGGTCTTTTGATCTCACTGTAGGATTTTCAGATCTGCAGCTTTAATGTGAGTCCATGGAAGAGGTGAGATGTTGGGCTGCCATTAGATATTACAGAAGACTTCTGCAGTGCTGATTTATTCAACATTCCTTCGATCAAAATCCAGACAGGGTAACCTGCAGTCAACTGGATGATGTTCCTTTCTGGTTCTTCTTCAAACTTATCCTGTTGCTGCATGCAATTTTATAACAGTTGTGTTTCACCTGGGAGCTGGCAGAGTTCCACTGAGGAGTAAGCTGTTTGTTTTACTTTATTTTTCTTATGTTCTCACTTCAGGGCCTTTGGCATGGAAACATGCTGTTAAAGTCTCTCTTAATTATTGTGGTAACCTGAGAGGGTTCCAGAGTTCTTGTCTCCAGTCAAATGCAGAAATAATGACCTTTCTCAGATGAATGTTTTTGGGAAGGAGAGTGGACAGAAAGAGATGTTCTGTGTGGACTGCAGGCAGCTATTTGCAGGGATTCAAAGTGTTTCAGATGCTGTCACCGTGGTTATCAGTGGGATTTTGCCTATTAGGAGTGTGTGGTCCTAGGTCACCTCTGCTGTGCCAGTGAGAGTTTGATGGATCATTGTGTGATGGGGCCAGAAGGTGGCACATAGCCCTTACAGCAGGGAGAATGACAGGCTATTAAAATCTGGCTGGGACATTTTTTTGCAGGGTGTTGTGCTAGGGCTGCAGAGCTGCCTGGCTATTTTTGGTTGCTGTTTAGTTTTTCCCATTCTCTGAGCTTCCACTGACATTAATGGAATCTCTATGCCTGGAACCTCAGGGACCACATGAAGAAGATTGGTGGGGAAGATCAAAGAGGAGAGGATTTTTGCCAGGAGTGTCTGCTTTCAGATGGAAGGTGACAGCATGATGTTGGATTTTTGGTTCTGTACCTAATGCTCTGCCTCATTCTTAAAAACAATTTAAGATTGAGAGTTGCTGTATTACTTATACTACTGGGGCAGAATTAGCAAATTTTTAACTTTAAAAATGGTCGATTTGATCGATTTGGTTGTGGGCACTGTTATGATGCAGTTATTCTTCTTTGGAGATTTGCTGGCAGTGCCCACTCTCAGGTTATCTCTTCAGTCACTTTTTATTTTAGAGACATATATATTTCCTCTTTTCCACCCCAAGTTGCTGTAAAATTGCAGGAAAACGTGTGGCAACTTCTATACCACAAGGCAAAATATCAGTTCAGTTACTAATGGAAACAGATGCACCATGGTTTTGGCTTGGAGCTTGTAGGCTGTTTGCCCCATAGCTTTATAAGTTAATATTCTTTTTCATTATTGTCAGATGGATGATTGCATCCTTGAGTAGGAATTTGCAGCCCACTGAAATCTTCTAACAAGTTTGCAATGTTTAATAATACTTGTTTTATAAAATTCAGAAGATAATGAGATCATATCTTCTAACTGTTCAGAAAAAAACGTTTGTTACTGTTAATTTTACCTTCTTGATTTACTAGAGATGATAACATCTAAATATTCAAGTGTATCTTAGGAGTGGTGGAATAATTCATAACTGTAAATCAGCTGAGAGCATTTCTGAGTCTCCTGAATAGAATTCCTGCTCAGTGTTGGCTTGGCTTCATACACTAGGGTTGTTTTGGGAAGGAAAAAGCACTTATTGATTGCCAGGAGCTGAAATAAAAACCATCAACTTCAGAAAAACCAGAAGTGGATGTTCTTCTTATTGAGGCTTGACATGAGGGCTGTGAGCAGTGACTGTGCAGTGTCTGCACTCCCAAATCCATTTATCCCCCGTGGCTGAGCCCGTCGTGGGCAGGACTGGGCAGTGCCCGTGCCCCGGGGCCGGGCCCCGCTGCTGGCACAGGCTGCTTGGGAAATAATCACCCACAGGGAAGAATCTTCCTGGTTCATGGCTGGTCCTCAAAGCCACACGGTCAGTGTCCTCCTCTCAGCTGTAGGATTTAATTGTAGCTTTAGGTAAAGTTTAGCCGGTGCTTTTGTTTGTGGCTTTCAGACAAAAATTAACGAGTTCTTGTTCCACTGACCTTTGACTTTTTCAGTCCTTATTCCAGTTATTGTGATACTATTCCAGTGCTTTTTTTAGCATTAAGGATAAAATGAAAATTTTGGCATTTTTTCTCTGTTTTTGAGACAATTACCAAGAGGTGAGATACTATCTCCTATCTCACACAAAGCCATGAAACACAGAGGGTTGTGCAGCAGTAGCAGCACAAAGCAGTCACTGAGCAGAGAACTGATGAACTCACTCCAGAGGTGTCAGTATTGGAGGCTGTGTGGCAAGTTTGTGCTGTGAGAGCTGGAGGTCAGACACAGGGACAGACATGACAGGCTGTTCAGCACAGGTGACACGATCTAAAATGTCAACAGACCTTCAATTCATCCAGCAAAATGTAACAGCACAGGTGAAGGTGAGGCAGGGGTGTGGTGGATGACTTTAAAGCAAATCCCTTGGCTGTCCTTTTGTCATAACCATATGTGCAGCACCTCCTGTTCTGGACATTTGTCTTTCCCTTTAAAAACCGTGGTAATTGGGGGAGCTGACAAGATGGGTGTTTTTGTTTGCAAATGGTCACAATGAACATTCATCCTCCTCAGTTTATTTCTGAGTCGTGCTGTAGCTAAGCTGTGGGAATGGATTGAATGTGCCATCCAAGCTTCTCTTTTCTCAGAGCTCATTTCCACAATACATTTCCCTGATGGAAACTGTTTCCTGTTTTCTGCTCATCTCTCTTTCCTCCTACTTCTACTTTCCTGGTGCTGACCTCCACTTTTTCTCCATACACAGCCTGGTTAATATTAGAACAAGAGATTTTCATGTTGTTTTTTTTTCCTCTGTAACATCTGTGCCAATATTGCTGGGATTTTGTACCTTGTCAGTTTTCCCATCTTTTTTGTCTAACCTTGCCCATTCTGTCCTGTGTCCCTGGAATCCACCTCTTGGTGCTCGTGTCTCTGCAGTTTCAATTATGCACGTACATTCCTCAGGCAAGTGGAAGCTATTTTGGGATTCAGTGTGACTGAAATGCTGCACAGCTGAGTGGCCAAAATGTATTTTATATTCAGGTGACTCCTCTGACAGGGCTGTGTCCTGCAGAGGGGCTGAGCTGGATGCTGCCTGTGGGAGCACATGAACTGCAGGAAATCTGGGATTTCCCCAGGACTGAGCTGTGTGCCCAGCTCAGCACTTCAGCAGTGAGGGGATGGTACCCACAGGCATCATCTGTACCTATATCAGAGCTATGCCTTGGCAAGGAACTTGACTTCCCAGGACTTTTTATAGGAGATGACTTTGTTGC
The DNA here is from genome assembly GCA_013397195.1 of Hylia prasina. Taxonomy (NCBI): domain Eukaryota; kingdom Metazoa; phylum Chordata; class Aves; order Passeriformes; family Sylviidae; genus Hylia; species Hylia prasina. The sequence continues at coordinate 118,277 of VYXD01016035.1, forward strand.
TTGGTCTCTGGTTTATTTTTGTTTTCCCAATCCTGATGGATTTTAGTGCTGTTTATTAAAGGGTTTTGCTACTGACAACTGTGTCATTAACAACAATATTTTCGATCTTCTTATTAGAAATACTGGTCTCTTGAAGGACCTAGTGTTCAGTTAATTCAGCAGCTGGGAGCTGAAGGTACTAATTGCTTGTAAGTTGTTTAGTCCTAGATTATAAATGCAAGTAGGGAATTAAAGACCTTCTCCACAGAAGCAGAGGTTGTTTCAGATGCTTAACAGAAGATTTTCAGTTTGCACTGTGCCAGCTCTGCAAGAATAGATGTTTGAAACTATATTTGTATTCATTATTCTTTCTGTTGAGGGTTTGTCATGTGTGGAATACCATTTGTTGGAGCATTGGCTCAAGCCGGTGATAGATCCTTCCAAATTTCTCCCAAAAATATTGGGACTTCTACCAAGAAAGTCTAGAAGTTAATAACACAGAAACCCTTGGCATCTCATGGGGGTAGAGTTGAGAAGTCAGGGAGGAGATGAGAGACCCAAAGACCAGGAAACAGTGAAAGCTGCACTCCAGTGTGAATGTTCACTGAGGAAATACAGTTTGTAGGAGAAGGCAACTGTGTGGTTTCAGTGGAAGCACCCACTCCAAGAACAACTGCATTGATGGGATTTAATTTTATTGATTATCAAGTGAAGAGGTATCTCCTTTTAACGTTTCAAATAGGACAAGAATCAGGTCAGTTACTCCTTTTAATTAAGTTGTAAATATTTGATAACAAATTGTATTTTGAATGATGTTGATCATTTCACTAAAATAACAGCTCCACTAAGGTTGGACATTGACACCTGTGCTGAGAGAACTGCTGTGGGAAATGGTGCTCAGAACTCCTCAGTCTTCTGCTGGTAACTGCCTGGTTCTGAGCTGTCTTGTGCCACCACTCAGCTGTGGGGCCATGAAGGTCATTTCACTTTTTCAAGGTTCAGTTTGTTCATCTCTAAACCTGGCAATTAAGGTGGATTATCATGCAAACCAACCCTGTGTTTCAGCACCTGGCCAATAAATTGGCTTTGGGGATTCAGATTTGCCTGAGCACATGGTTTCCATTCTTTCCCCCCACCACAGGACTCTTTGTTTACCCAGTGGAAGCAGTAGCCCCAACTTCCTTGACCTTGGATTTGTTTTCCTTCCCAAAGACTAGCATGAGAATAATTTATTTTTCTAGTAGTTTGCTCCTAATACAGACTGCTGTATTTCGTGTGAGGTGTTGAACTACTTCAGCTGTGAAGTATTTGTAGTGTTAATGTGTGTAGCTGCCACCCTACCCTTGCATGAAAAAAAAAAATCATCTCTAGTTAATTGTTCTTGATTTGGAAGTAATAAACAGGTTGGATCACTGTAACTGAAATTACAATGACCAGAGAAGGAAAGGTGGAGTAATTCTGAGAGCTGACAGAGCCATGAGCCACCCACTGGTTTTATGCATCACGTTTAGTGTGTGGAGTCAGACCTGTAAATTGACTGAAATCTGGAACAGGTTGCCCAGGGGGGCTGTGGTGTCCATCCCAGGAGATGCCAAGGAGCCATCTGGACACAGTTCTGTGCAGCTGGCACTGGGTGCTCATGAGGGTTAGACCTCCAGAGGTCCCTTCCAGCCTCTACCTTAGAAATTCAGAAAAATGTATCCAGAGTGATGGGCTTGTGTTTCCAGGGAGAAAATTCTAGTGCTGATTTTTTTTTTTCCTTCCTGTCACTCTTCTACCAGCATGCCCTTAAAGCCCCAGTCCTGCCATCTGCTGTGGCTCAAGGACTTCCCAGATAGAGCTTTGCAGGCCTTTATGGTTGAAAAATTGTTGTGGAGGAGCACTTTTGTGGCTGCTGGCTGGAAAACCCTCTGGGCTGAATGGCATTTTCCTGCTCCCTCACTGATCTGGAAGTGAGGGAAAGCTGCCACAGCTTTAATGGAAAGTACTGCACAGTCAGGAGAAAATTGACTGCCCCCCATGTTGCTTTGCTGTCTGCTGGTTTATAAATTGTAATGCTTTTCATTAAAAAAGAAGAGGAAAAAAGTGTCAGGTCTCTGTGGGTCCCAGATCATTAGCAGGATCAATTCCTTTTTCACTGCAGAGATCAGAGGCTACAGTCTTGCATAGCCAGAGCTTCAGCTCCTGACAGACCAAGCAAACAATGCAGAGGCAGAAGAGCTGGTGTGTGGCTGCCTGAATTGCTGTGCCTGGCTTTTCGTTGTGATAGAAGATTCTTTGGAGCCTGTGAAATTAATTCAGTCCCTTGCAGGATTGGGTCAGAACAGTCTCATCAGCCCCAGTACCGGAAATGTTAAATCCCTTAACTTGAGGCTTACAGTGAAAAAGATTTCTCAGTTACTTCAGGAAACTGATCATAGGTGATGAAACTTTCACCTCTGAAGGAGGGCTGGTAATAATTTGAAGTCTTGCACGTTTGAAGGTGTGTTCTGGTGCTGGTGTGAAGGAAGTTTGGCGTGCCTCAGTCCTGTTCCACAGCCCTTGGCCCACCACCACTGCTGACATGGGTTGCAGCCATGCTGGAGGTGCCAGTCTGAGAGCCAAGTGTATGGAACAGACTGAATTTACTTCTTAGTCATGGACGTGGTTGAGTCATAAACTTACGTGTGCTCAGTAAACACTGTAAGTGTTGGGTGAATAAATAGAAGAACTGATTTACAGAGGGTTGTAAGACTGCACGTCACAAGGTGCCCTTCTGCTATGACTAGTCCTGAAGTGTGGCTGTGAGCATCCCATTTAACCTTTCACTGCTTTAACCTCTCATCCCCAGCACAGTGGGTTTCAGGGGGTTGTTAAAATTTGATGATTAATTGCTCTGTAATGCTCTGTAGCACGAGGCATTCTCAGTTCTTTGCTTTCCCTCTCTAGGGTGGATACACGCGGTTTATACTCCAGTAGATTCTCTGGTGTTTGGTGGAAATATCCTGCATAGCTTTAATGTTCCCATGCAGCTTCGCATCTATGAAATTGAGGACAGAACAAGGGTAAGGATACTTGATTCTCTTTTTAACTGAGCAGTTCTTTGTGACTATGATCTGTCATAGTCTCTCCCTCGTATTCCCTTCTGACAAACAACAACTGACGGGATCTCCGTGTCAGAGTCGTTGAAACAAGAGGTAAACATGAAGTAATGAGACTTTCAAATGTTGGTTATTTTTAGTGGGATTTACTCATGTGCTTCCCACAGATGTGTCCCTTCTGTGTCTTTTGTCTGCCTGTTAAACTTCCATAAAACACCTTCCCTTTTGCACAAAAACATATTGCACTTTACAGACCTTTGTACCAGTATTTTCTGGTGACCCTCTGCTTCTCACCTCTCTGGGGTGGATGTCTGACCCTGGTTCTGCTGCCCACAGCTGAATTGACAAAGCTGTGCAGAAATTGTGTATGAAATGACATCTTGTGTAATTGGCAGTCACTACAGTGACTTGATACCATGCAAGAATTCCATGGAACAGAGAGTCTGGGGTGGGGCATGGATCTGAACATTGTGGTGTTCATCTGGCTGCAGCACTACCTGAGGGAAAGGCTGTGGGAGGTTACTGTGCCACCTCTTTGTTGGGAGTGACAGTTTTACCCTTGGTTAACAAACAGGGCACCTACTCATCATATCCTTTGAGTTTCAAAAAGCAGCAGGATCTGAAGGAAGTGACTCTGTTTTAGTAGGCTGTTAAATAACCTGTGCAAGGCCATTGGGGCATTCTGATACAAAAATGGACCAGAGGGATGTACAATCCAGATGGGGACTGTTTTGGAGGCCTCACTGTGAGACACTGCTGACAAACCACTGACACAGGTGCCAGCTCTGCCGTTAATGGAGATTTGGGCTGGCAAAATGGCAGGAAATTCTTCACTAAAAAGTCTTAAAATGGTGTGTTGTGGACATCAGTGCAGTTCACTGTTGTTCACCCCTACAAGAGGGCGCAAATCTTGCTCCAGGTTGGCTTTTACCCCAAATTGCTTTCTTTGCAGTGAGAGTGCATAGGCCTGAAGCAAATACAAATTGTTTTGAAGTACATCTCTGACTCAGTGGGAGTGAGGTGTCCTCCCCCCAGCCTCCCTGGCTTCCCAGCAGGCACAAGGCCTGGTAATCTTCACATTGCAAAACAGTGGTGGGAGCAGTCGGTTTCCTGGAGTGACTTTAATGAAGAGAAGCAGAAAAATGAATTCTTAGTGGAGGAGAGATGAAGCCAAAAGCTGAAAGTTAGTGGGAATTAGAACAGAGGAGTGTAGCAGAGAGCAGAAGTAGAGGTAGAGACCAGAGTGGATTCAGCCTGGCTTTGAACAGGTGAAAGTGTTGAGTGCCTTGAGAAAGTGCAGAGGGACTTGGACAGGAAAATCACAGAAGCAGGAAGGGGCTCACCATGGCCTGGCAGAGGTGCTGGGCACAGGAAGGTTTCCAGAGTGACTGTAAATAAGAACCAGCAATACATGCTGGGAGTACACTGCAGGTGTGCAGAGGAGAGGGTGAGTTGTTGCTGGGAAGGATGTTTGCACAGGCAGCTCACATGGAGAACAGAGAAGGGGAGACTGGGAGGGAGGATCAGTTCCAGAAATGAGTTATTTCCATTGAAGTCTTTGGGGCAGATGGGCAGGAAATGCTCTTTTTTTCCTTAAGCTGTATACAAACTGACATTTTGTTCACACAGGACTTGAGCTAGCCAAGATCACACACCTTGGGTTGTAGCTGCTCAGTTGTGCTTCATGTCAGGCCCTTCTCCTTGGGAAGCTGGATGCAGCTTTGATTTTTCTAAGCTTTTTATGCCAGCAGGCAAAACTCCTTATAACAGTCAAATATTTTGGTAACTTCTAGGAACTAACCAGACAGTTACACTGAAATGCCTTTTAAAATCTACTGGCACCCTGATCCTGTGAGGAGGTTCTGGGAGTTGGGTGTCTGCAACTTGAAAAATGTCCTGTCACCATTAATTGGGAAAGGGATACTGCAACATTGGGAAATCCCAAATCAGACCTTTATTCTTGTCATTTTTTTTTGTTTAAATTTTCTTTGAAATCTGCGTAGTTCTTTATAATTTTCCTTGCAAAAATACTGGAATGCTTTAAAATGCTTTAAAAAAGACCAATGAAAGCCAACAGCCCAGAATAGCCACGACTTCACAGAAGCAATTTCAGCACTTGGATGTTGCTGTGTGCTGGCAACGTGTTACGCACAGGCTGTACCTGTGCTCACAAACTTGTGCTCGTGGGCAGATGTATAAAATCAGAGCTGTGTGAACAGCTGAAGAATAGCAAGAATTTCTGGACAGAAACAAAACAGAAGCCATGCAGCTAAGGCATACAAAAGTTTGATAAAAGGCAGGAAAATCAATACTCTGATTTAGAAATAATAACACTCCCCCCCCAATCAAACTAAAAATATCATGCAGGAATCTTGAAGGGGAAATCGTTTCAAAACAGGATTCTGGTCTGTACTACATTATTTGCTTTGTCAATCAAATTTTGTCATTTCTTTGTTGAAATAATTCCATTCATACACTGGCTGGTCTGGCAGACTCAGTACAGTGTAGTTCACCCAAATTTGCCAGTGTGAGCATACTGCAAATGAGTTTCTCATCAGTATTGATCTTTCCATTGTGTATAGCTCAGAAGTAAATTACATGATGTGATTGACAAAGTAATTTACCACACTCAAAGTGTAATACAGGTGTGCTTCCCCTCTTCATTTTGCACAGAGCAATTTTATGGAGGTTTCACTGTGTTTAAACCTGCTATGTAATGTTTAATCATCTTTGATTGCAGATACTCAAAGTCATTTTTATGCTAGGTGTAGTTGTTATTGTCTTAGCTCAGACAAGAGTAAATACAGGGTTGAAATGGTAATGCTGATTTACAGCCTGATAAAATTGCCTAGTTTATTTACTTGTCATGCTTATTCTAGCTTAATTCCTCATACCCCTGGGAGACTTTTTAAGAGGGTTGTAGCCATTTAAAAATAGTTTTAAGGAGTAATAAAAAACATGTCTATTGTTGGAAACAGCTCCTAATGTGCAATTGAGGTAAACAAATATTCTCCAGCCTTACAGTTCGTAGAGACTCTCATTTTGCAGCCTGCCTTTCCTGGAGGCCAATTAACAGCCAGTCAAACAGGCCAAGCTGTTTAGCTCTCTGCAAGCCCAGCCTGAGGAACTGCAGAGCAGGATGCCTTGCAGGGATTCATCATTTGGCATAGGGGTGATACAGCTCTCTAGTATTGAAGAGGAAGAATGTGTCAAACTTAGCCCCAGTTCATCTAAATTTAACTGCCTTAAAATACTGGAACGTGGTGGGAACAAGGGCACTCTGAATATATACGTAAGGTGGTCACTCACAGATGATGGTGTTTGCTGTTCACTTGGCTTTCTGCAATGTAAGATAACATTAAGTGGTTAGAGTAATTATTTTGTACATAATCGTAAATTGCTTTTCAATATTGTGATTAGATTGATTAAACACAAGTGGAGTTTGTAATGATTTTAATGGGCATTGTGGAAGAGATTATTACTTTTTTCAGGAAAATCTGTGTCTTACTTGCTTAGGGTTTTTGTTTGGTTTTTGAAGGGGTATATAAATCTCTAAAATAATTTCACTTTGAACTGAAGAAATGGATCATGTTCTAGAGAGGATTTTTTCTTGCTCTACAGGAATAATTAATTTTTTTTCAGTGGATTGTAAATTATTAATCACAGAAGTTAGAGCTGGAAATGCCTATTAGATGATCCAGTGTATTTCCCTGTTGGTGGGGAATTTAGTCCTCTGGCAGTGTCTGTATCAGATATTACACTTCGAGCTCATCACAGAACATTTTTAATTCTTTTCCTTCTTTCTCTTATTCCTCCTCCCCTGCCCACAAGAGTTCATTTGCCTGTGAGTGTACAATGGAAAGAGTATGGACATGCACATAATGCAGTTCACATCCGTTATAATTAATAAATGTTCAGGGATATCATAAAGAGCATATTCTTCTATACTTTTCCATAAGGCAAACTTTAAAAGTTTTTAAAGCACTGTTTGAGTCTCTTTACTGGCAGAAGGCCCTGTAGATCTCTGCACAGTATCTCTGCCTACAGATGGTAGAGAGAGCTCTTCCTTCTGAAGGTTTGTGAAAGCAAAGCCTTCTTGGGCAAACAGTGGATTACAGAGGCATGGAGGGATTTGCTGTGGGTTGGAACATTGATAGCGAGGCAATTAGGAACTCAAATTGAATATTAAAGATTGATATACATAATGGGAGCACTGCATGCATTACTGCCTTGTCTTTCACATTGAATTAACATTGGTAACAACTAAATTTGGTGAAGCTCAGAATCTGTCAACAAATGTTGAGCAATGATGTCTTTAATATTCCCAGGCATGTGGCTGAAAACCTTTTGAAGGCTGAGGGGTGGAAGGCGGCTTCCTGTTTGTAAGTCAATTCTTTGCAAATTTTGTTTCCTGCAGTGCTCTCTTGGAAAAATTTGAGTTCCTTTATTAGCATATATTTTAGCATGGATAATTTCCCCTGTGTTCCCTACTAGTCATAAGTGACTTGATCTCTTCTCTATGACAAATAACTAAACTAAAGGAAAAATTCTCTTCACTGCAAAAAGGCCCTGGGGTTAAATGTTCTCACATTTAGGGGGTTGTTGTTTGGCTGGTTGGTTTTTTTTTTTTTTTTTTTTCCCTTTTCTTTTTTCCCTTTGGGATGAGGTATGTGTGCTTTGTAACAAACCACACAGGGAAGCATTTGGAAAGGTGCAGCAGTGCTGGATGCATGACCTGTAGCAACAAGCAGTTCAGATTTGCCAGCAGTATTTGTGTTGAATTGAAGGGATTTTAACTTCTGGGAATTGCCATGGAGTATTTAATCCTACGCTGTGATACATCTAGTGTGACAATACCCTATATTTTCCCTTTGTTACATTTTGTTTCACTGCTAAGAGTGTTTGCATTTCCTGTGCCCTGGGAACAGAGGCAAGTTCTTTGGCTGTCCACCTTGGGGACAGTTTTCCAATCTGGGCATTCCAGTAAGTCACTGATCTGCTCAAGTGGATGCTTTGATCACCATGCAGGTGTTTGGACAGTGCCTGTTTTGCAGAGCTGAGTGTGAGTGTGCAGGTGCTGAGTTAGTGTTTCTGTTTAGACTTTGGGCTGATCTGTGGTGGGTGGTGTTTGGGTTTTTTTTCTGAGATAATGCTCCTTTCTGGTGCAGTCCAGCCTTTCACTTAAAGGTGGGTGCCCACCTCTGGGCTTAGGAAGCAGTGACTATGCAGAGAATGTTTTAAAGCAGCTACTGTAATCCCAGTGCAGTTGTATGCATGTGAGCCTGTAAAATGCAGATTTGTGTGCCACCAGGAGAAAGAGGTGTACAGTGTAAGTACAAGTGCATGCAAGATGCATGGCATCCATTTTTAACAAATCACAACAAGTACACATATCTTTCTGCATTTTAGAAACTTCCCAGATGCTTCTGTGGTACAGTGACCTTCTACAGATAGAAACTATGTTGGAAAGGAAGGAAACCCGCTTTGTTTTCTTTTGTATCTGAAATACTCTCACAGATAGCTAGTGTTGGAGAATTCAGCTTTTTGTGTGAGAACAACAGGTCTGAGATGTAAGAAAAAGTACACAGCTTGACAGGATCTTTTGTCAAAATCCTGCTCTTCTATTCTTACTCTGTTTGTGGCAAAAGCTAACTTGCTACCAAAAGGTAAACCACATAAGGGATTTTTACTTTAATGTGTAGTTATCAAGAATTTATGTGTTCATTTCTTTAATCAAATTGTTGAGACAACCACAAATGAAAAAGATTAATTTCCTGCTTCACTCGTTTTAGGTAATGTTGCCATTTTGATAAAAATCCTGTGTTAGTGTTTAGGAGATGAAAACCCACGCCTTTATTTTAAGTTTTAGTGACTAACATCTGTATGTGACCACCCTATGTTTATACAGCAGGTAAATAATTCTGTAGGGGCCATCCATCAGTTTCATGATTTCACAAGAACACAAACCCTCTCCTCTCCCACCACCCCAAGAGGATACAAATTAGTGAACCAAGAAATGATGCTGTCGTGGCAGGCAGGCTGGCTCCTCATTCCGTATGCTGCAGGCATTCAGCTCCCTGCTCCCACCCTCTCCCCTCCCCCTCCTCACACTGTTTGTGCTCTTGATAACACGATGGGAATGATGACTGGCCCTTGTGCTGCAAACTTCTCTCCCTTCCCCATGCACTGACAGTGTTGATCTTGCTTCCAGGTGCACGCCAAATTCCGGTATCCTTTCTACTATGAAATGTGCTGGTATGTTCTGGAGAGATACGTGTCCTGTGTGACCCAGCGCTGCCACCTCAGCAAAGAGTACCAGAAAGAATCAATGTTAATTGGTGAGTGAATCCTTTGAGTGCAGATTCAGAACTGATGCTGGCACCTCAGGCTAGCTGCTGCTTTGGTTTCTGCAAAGCAGATTATAGATTGAACTGGAGAACTGGAGAAATTCTAATCAACCGTTTCTTTATTTTGGGGTGGGGAAGGTTTTTGATTCTTTTCCATGAAGTACCAACCTACTCTGAATTATATTTATTGAACATTCCCTTAGCAAGTGGATCCCAGAAAAATAATTTTGGATGTGTTGATTCCGTGGTTTCAGTAATGTTTGTTGGGATGATCTGCCAAACAGTTGAGGATTTACTGCCGTGTTCAGCACAGGATCTCAGTAGCCAGAAATGTGGGTATTGCAGATGTGCTCTGGTGGGGTGGATATTTTGTCCTTTTCTAGAGCTCCTCTGCAGAACACACCGTTATCACTAAACCTTTCTTCTTTCTCTTCTCTTTTCCCTAAATTCTCCCGTAATTCTCTGGTGACTGAGTTCTAGTTCTGCAGAAAAACAAACCCAAGAAAACACCTACACGAATCTCCATGATCTGTAACCCAGGCACAGGGAGGTCAAAGAAACCTTTACAACAAGAGCTGAAAATGGACCAGAGGAGAGACAGACAGATGTGCCTGAGGCATTACCTTGGCACTGGTGTGAGCTTTGCATCAGTGTGTGACAGTTCAATTGTTGCTGTGCTGAACTGCCCTCTTTTTCCTCCTTTTGATGGAACAAGGTGGTGGGCCATGTTCCCTGTGCTTTTAAGCACAAAATAGCTGAAAATAGCCCAAGCACCAGCTAAATCTTAACTGATACGTGTTAAGGGTGGAGGAGGACTAAAATATTTCTGTGCCTTCTGCTCCTGAGGCCACTTGGAGTGAGCCTGGCATGGCTGGCACTGCCCCAGGCTCTGGACAGAGGAGGGAAATGTTCACCCATGAGCACGATTCTAGTAGAAGGGATTGAGGAAGTTACAAGCAGGTGTCACTCTCCAGTGAGTTTTACTGACCAAGAATAATTTAAGGGACCTAATAGTCTGTGTAGACAGGCCAGGGGGAATTCCTGGGGTCACTGAGAATTTGGGTGCTTCACATTTTAGCTCTGAGACCCTGGTCAGAAAAGTTAGTTAAGCAGAAAGTCTGTATCCAGAGGAATTTTTCTCATAGAGGAGGAAAGGATGAATTAGCCCTTTGGATCAGCTCTTCAGAAAGCAGTGACAAAACTGATAACTTCATTCTTTGGAAAATAAGGAACAATCTCCTTTTAAAACCACTGGCATGGAAAGAGGCTGGTCCTGAGGCAGGGTGGAGGTGCCAGATCAGTGATGGGTAATTTCAGAACAAATTAGATGTGGAGGGTAGATGGTTCAGGATATTGAGATGGGACCTTTTCCAGCTAAATCACCAGTGTGAATTCCAGCCCAGCTCCATAATTACTGATAATGGTTTGGTGATCCCCACAAAATGTGCTTCAGTCCAGTTAGCTGGGAGATATTCCAGTCATATAAAAGCTCACTGGGAACTATAGATGTCACTGTCTAGAGGGAACAGGGCTGTTTTGCATGACCAAAGAGTGCCAGCTGCATTTTTAACTAGCCAGAAAAGAAGCCTGGCTAGTTAAAAATGGTTTGGTGGTGACTTGTTCAGGGTCTTCATGTGAGCTGTGGTGGCTTCAGTTGGGGAGAGGGAGATATACTTCAGTTTTGTCAGAACTTGGGGTTTTGTTTTTATTTCTTGGCAGAAACTTAACCTTAAACTAATTATTTTAGTGGGGGTTGTGGTTCAAAAGACCAGGTCTGCTGTGCTGCTGGGTCTTTCTCTTTGGCATTTGCCAAATTCAAAGGAGTGAAGGTACATTATTTACCTTTACAAAGCTGCATTGCTTTGTTCTGTGTGAGTAATACTGTTTCAAGTACTTGCTTTGCTTTTCTTTTAACTGGTCTGTGTGCAGCCTCTTGAATCTCTAGGAGCTGTAGTCTTTGAGTTAAACTGGTTTGTTCTGTGGAGTCTGTGTCTTGATGCTGTTCACTTGCTGAGGGATGGGATATCCTAAAGACACTGGTGTTGCAAACTCTACCTCTTTGTTTTTCAGCTTTTCTTCAGAACTGCAAAGGTCCTTAAATTGTCTCTTCCTTAGGGACTTCTCTATCTGCAAGCAATTTCTTGATTTCCCATGAGGGAGTATCCCTTGACAAAGAATTTCCCATTATTCTCCTTAAAGAGTAATGAAGCAAAGTACTTAACTTCTCCTCACACCCCTCAGTAGATTTAATTGTCTTCTGTCCTTCTTGGTTTAAGACAAAATTCTTCACATCCTTGTATTCATTTTCAGAAATTTCTCTTGAATAATCGAAATGTTTCTCCTACTTTTAAAAAATAATTTCCTTAACATAATTTGTTCTAAATGTCTACTTTCTGCCTTTCCTTTTGGGTGCTAGAACTGTCTGTTTTTCACCCTCAAATTGTGATGCTTTCTTTCCTTTCTGGTTCAGTTGTTGTAGTGGATCTCTGAAGTTAAGAAAGTGATTATCAGTAGAGGAAGACATTGATCACAGTGCAGGACACTGCCCACAGTCTCTGGGATTCACAAGGGAGTAGTTTTCATAAAATTCGTGGAGATTCTGTTCTCCTGCATAAAGAAAAAAACCAAAACAACCACTGTCTTGATAAAGAACATCGTTGGGGAACACAGAAAACTGAGTTCATCAGCAGTTGGATTTTAACAATATCTTTAGACTTTTCATACTGTGTTTTTATAATGTAGTATTTATTTGCTTTGACAAGAAGGTTGTTAAATTCAGAGTGACTTTCAAGGCATAGTCTGTTCATGAAAGTGTATTTGTGTGTTTGTGTTGTGATACCTCTGTCCTGATACTTGTATGCTGCCGTAGCAATTTAAATTGTTCTTTGTATTGCTGTTTTCTAAATGTCTCCACTCACAAAACTTCAGACAGGAAAAAACCCCCACCTCTGTGGAGGCAGGGCTGAAACCTGGAGTCTCCCCACTCCCTAAATAAAAACGTGAGTGCAGCTTGAAATGAGGTGGAAGATGATGGCCGTGGCTTCCTCCCCCACTCCTGAGGCCCGGAATGGATTTCCAGGCCGTGTCCTCCCAGGCAGTGTGTGAGGCTGTTCTTTCTCAGATCTCTCCCAGGAGGGCAAACACTCAGGGGAATGACGACATGACAGCAATCACAGGCTGCTGTAAAAGCTCACAGTCTTTTTTTCTCTTTTCTTTTGCTTGTCTCTCTTAGCTGGGACATTTGTCCTGCCAGCTGAAATCAGAAGGGAACCTGTTTGGGTTTCCTACCAGATCTGAACGTGGGCTGTTTTTCAGGGTGGATATGTCTTCATTATTTTTACTCTTATCATGAATGAGTCTGTACTGGATGTTTTCAACCACAGTTGACCTTCAGTGAGATATGGATGTTAAGAGTGAGCTGACAAAGAGTAATTGGGAGAAGATCCTGGGCTATCAGAGACGTGCTTTCTCTGTAGCCTGCAGCTTTGAAGATTCCCATTGCTAAAATTTTAACAGGATGGCTCTAACTGTATGTTAAGCCTGATGGATGTAGAAAATATGCCCTCTGGCACAGTGAAGGAGCCATGTCTCTTTTTTTCCCCTCTTCTCAGGGGATAGAATAGATTTGCTTATGATAGACAGGTACCTGAGTACATTGAGTGGTTTCTGTGTGGGGTGCTCCATGCAGTGATACATTTCCAGTATGCTCAGGGTTCTTCTGCTAATGAAAATGTCATTGCTGTCTTTAGCAGACTGATACCAACTGCTGCTCCCAAGTCACAGTGGCAGGTTTGGAGCTGGGAATGGCAAGGTAGACACTACACACTGGACTGTTCTAAAGAGTTCAGAAAGGTCTCATAATTATACCTGACCCCCATCCCTTTCTTTTTAAGTTCTGTAATACAGCAAATTGCTTTTCAGCACAGAAAGAAACTGTGTATAATTATTCTTGTACAAGTGGATTACTGTGAGGAAAGTTAAGGTGTCTGCCCAGAACCACAGGGAAGTGAACTGCTATAGAAAAGATTTCTGATCCTCTGTCCTGTGGTCAAGTCTGTGCTGCTCCACCTCTTCACTGAGCTAGATCACAGACTGGTCTGTATGAGCTGGTTTTATTTGCTTTGAGATGAGGGGGCTGAAGGTCTTTTTGCACTAAGTTGTGTGGGAGCCCAGACTGGATAACCCCTCTGAAACTGGGGTTCAGACCTGGGACTCTTTGGTGCATTGACTCAGAAGAAGAAACAGTTGAGCTGAGGCAGGTGCTGTTTCCCACAGAGAGATTTTATAAACCAGAAACCTCCAAGTAGTGGAGCCCTGGTAATACAGTGCTTAAAATGCACTTCTCAACAAAGTAAATGCAGGTTATGCTTATGTAGGGCCTCAGCTCACAGCACAGTCACTCTGCCAGACAGTGTTTTCATTGAAATGAATAAATAAAAATCATGGCATGTTGCATTACAACAAAACACTTGAAAACACAAAATTGAATCTCCCTCACCTTGAAGTTATCCTTCCATTATTGATTCCCTCCATGCCTTTTTTTTTTTNGCAGCAGTAGCAGACAGTTGTTGTGTTTTGAGAGCAGCCTGCTCTTAATCCGGTGGTGCACCAGCACCGTAATCCCCTGATGCTCCAGAATAGCCTGGTACACTCCAGGTTAGCAGCAAGCCCTGTGCCCACGGGGAAAGTAGGCAAGGCATGAAGTGACTGCCAGGCGTGCAGGGAACAGCGCACAGCTTTGGTGGTGGTTTGGTTGGGGTTAGATGAGTGTTTCTGCCTGTCTGTGCCCAGGTGTGGCTGGCACGGCAGGGCTGCCTGTGCTGACAGCCGGTGGCAGGGATGTGGTGGCAGCTGGCAGAATGGAATTGCTGGCCCCTCCATGTGCTGCCTTCTCCTGGGAATAGGCCCCCACTCTGCTCTGGTGCTCCACTCCTCTCCTGCCTTTTGTTCCCACAGACTAGAGCAAGAGACAAAAAGTGGAGATCTCTCTCGGAAGCTTTTTCTCCTCGCGCCAGAGCATTACTTGGAGTAAATTATTCACACCTCCACAATGTGATCTCCCTCATTTTCTTCAGGCCTTATTTACACTTGTGCTTTGCCCCAGTTCCAGCCATTAGTTCCTGTTCAGCAGAGCTACAGCCCAGGAGGACAGAAACACGATTTTCTTTGTGCAGATTTATACCACTTTCTGTTAATGACACCGTCCTGGCAGTGTAGGGATGGGTATCTGCTTTCACCCTCTCCCGTTTGATGCCAGATCACTGGAATTTTCTGCCATCGAGGCTGGGCTTTGTGCTTGAGTCAGTTGTAAAACAGCTCACTGAGGCTGTGTGCCTCAGAGGAGGGGGCTCCAGCCCTGGATCCGAGAGCCTGGATTCTGATTCCTGGTTTTTCCCTAGATTTGATGTGTGACAATGAGCAAATCGTGCTTTCTCCCAAGCATCTGTTTCCTCAGTTGTAAAATGGGAGAATGACATAAGCTGATTATGTAGCCTTTGAGGTGGGTACATGTGCTTGCTACTGTGGACAAAGGAAAAAACAGTGTGAAATAAAAGTTGGATAACTGAGTGGGTTTTAAATGTTCTGGTTAAGATATTTTCTAATCCTGTTTATTTTTCTAAGAGGAGCGTGGGGGTGTATTAGCACAGAGCAGAGAGGAGGAGCTGCTTTGGAGTGCTGATGCCACCACCTCAGCACACAAAATAATCTGTGAGGCTTTTTTTGGAGAGTTGCAGGGAGGAAGTTACCCTGCCCTGTGGATGGAGCTGGATTTGGCTGCACCCTGCCTTGCTGATAGCTGACCATCTCTGTGGCTGCCATCTTTTCACAGGCATTTCATCTTAAACTTGCCTTTCAGGAGTCATTTTATGGCCATTTTGGTTTTGAGGGAAAATGCGAGCCTGTCTGAAGGAGCAGACTGGACGGAGATGCTGGATTTTTTGCAGGCCCTGTAGCAGCAGCACACCTGCCCTGAGAAGTGTGAGGTGACCAACTCATGTCTCTGGGGCAGTAACTCACAGAGCTGAGCTGGCCTTGCAGGGTTGGACTGGGAACTGCAGAGCTGAGCAGCCGAGCAGGCTGAGCAAGCTGCCCTCAGACACTGCCACTGCCTGTGGCATCTCTGACCAGTGTTTGTGACAAGATGGGACAGACTGTGCACAGACAAGGAGCATCTCTGTGATCAGGAGGAATTCTCCAGCTTGCAACTGGGCTCCAGCATTTGTTTTGAACCTCACTGTTAAACAACCGGATGCTGAGCTTTCTCATTAATGTCTATTTAATCCTTCCTAAAGCATGGTTCACACTGTCCTAATCCAAAGCTACTGCACTGCAAAGCATGGGAGCTGTGAAAGGAACTTTTCATTAATTGTTCTCTCAGTTTTTCGGTGTGACTTCTGTTTCCTTTGCACTGTGTTTTTGTTTGCAGCTTGATCTCATACCCATTTCAGCCAGTAATAAAAATTCACATGGACTTAACTGGGTGTTGCCAGTGTTAACTGTGTTTTCCACAGAAATTCCTGCTGTTGCTAGCCTGCATTCAATGTTGTTCACTTAGTAAGGGAAATTGTGTCTAATAAATAAGAAAAGATGTGTGCTTGAGGGAACCATGGCCACTGGTTTCCTACATTGCCTTCACTGCTTGATTGCAGAGAGTTGGGTAACAACTGGGGCTCTTAAGGGGAAATTAAGATTAATAGTTCTTTATACTCAGAAGCTTGCCTTTAAATTTTCCTGAGAAGTACCTAAAATGTATCAGGAAAGGCACTAAGAAAACCAGTAGCATGTAGCTGTGACAGTCCCTGTGTTTCTCAGTGTGCTTTGTCTTGTTGTCATAAAACAAGCACAGTTGAAGTCCTCTGTCTCAGAAGAGCAATGAGTATTCATGCACTAACAACTGGGGGTTCTTGTTTTATCAACAGTTAGTTGTTTGCAGAGAGCAGAAGTAGTGAGGAGTTGATTTTGTGCTGTGCAGGGTTCCTGGAAGAATGATGATGTACAGCATTTTAACGTGCTTTCTCCAATCATTTCCCCCTCCTCCTTCTGTGCTAACTCTCCTCTTAAAGCTGTAAAGCTGCCGAATCTGGTCTTTTTCGGATTTGTGGGAAAATTAATTGTGTGTGACTTAAGAGCTCTGCCTACTCCTAATTGAAGGCATAGAGGACTGAAGCTTTGAAGAAAGCATAATTTTTCCCTAAATGTTTCCCAGTCATTTGAACTGAGTAGATGTTAATGAAAACCAGCATTAAAACAGACAAACAAGCACCCCCCCTCAAAGAAAAAAAACTAAAAATCAGCTGAATAAAGCCCATTCCTGTCACATACTCACTAAACCATTCTCCAGTGCCCTTTGAAATAGGCAGCACCTGGCCCCAGTGGTACAGAAGTGCTTCGGCTGTGAGGTTAAAATGGCTAAAAATTCAGCATTCTTTCTGTAACTTTCAGATGCAAAAAGAAAACGCAGCACAGACAGCTACTCGTCAGATTCGTGGTTAGACATGGATGAAGAATCGTGTGATGCCCATCTCCAGGAGGAGAAGGATGACAGCTTGGAGAAGAACTCCAAATCCTTGGTGGATGGCTCCTCCTCACCCAACAGCACACACTCAGAAGGGAAGGAGGCTGCAGGGAGGAAACAAAAAGCCACAGTAATGAGGTACCTAAAAAGAACTTTGTCTAATGAGTCAGATGACAGCGTAAAATCAACGACCCCCACGGACTATCCCAAAACGCCCACGGGGTCTCCAGCTACAGAAGTTTCAACCAAATGGACTCACCTCACAGAATTTGAACTGAAGGGTTTAAAAGCCCTGGTGGAAAAGCTTGAATCTCTCCCAGAGAACAAGAAGTGTGTTCCAGAAGGCATTGAAGACCCGCAGGCTCTCCTGGAGGACATGAAGGTGGGTGTGATAACTTGCTGATCCCCACAAACTCTGCTCTGTGGGCACAGCAGGAGAGCAGAAGGCAAAGTTCTGCTGCAGAGGGATGGCAGCTTGTGTGTGGTGACCAGCTCATGTCAGGCTGCTCTGCCACAGACAGGGAAATGATTCCTTGAACCAAAGCTGTCTCTGGCTCCTGTCTGCAGCCAGATTTAAGTGACATGGTCCTTTCTGACTGTCACAGTAGTGGCCAGCAGTTTATATCCTTTCATAATTCAGCACTTGTTATGTTCCACATGTAAATATTACACCTCAAAAAGTCTGTTTATATTTGTAGTCTTAATCAGTCCTTTTTGGTCTCGTGTCTCCCTGGTGTACACCTCATTAGCTGACACATACAAAATGTAAATACTTGATTGCAGCTCAGAAGACAGATCGTTTAACACTTCCAGTTGCTTTTTTTTCCTTTCACCTTTTTCATTTTCCTTTCCTCCATTGCCCTCTATTGGTTGATAATTATTCTCCACTGGTACAATATATTGGTTTTGGAGTTGGTGTGAGGAGTGAGTGCTCACTAGTGACACAACTTCTCTGGAGATTTTCAGTCTGTGAACAGTATGGGTCTTCACTTACATATTTTCTATACACAAGAGCTCTGTAAGGCACGATCTGAGGGGGAAAATACATGTTGATGTGGTAAATGGGGAGGGAGCCTGTACTTTCTTAGTGCAAGTGGTGTAACAGCTGGTTAGAAATCTTCAAAGCCAGTTATAGAAGGCTGAACATGTGCAGTGTGCAGTGGAACCATATTCCTTGATCTTGGAGCTTGGAAGTGTGATACACTGCTCTCATTCTGGTCAACCACAAGAGTTCAGAAATTCTCTTCTTGCAAAATCAGCCACTTTGTACATGAAAGTGGACACACCTGCTCAAAGTTGTGGATGTAGATTCACGAGCTTGTTCTGGGATCAGTCATCTTTTAATCAGAAATCAAAGTGGAGACCAGAAGTTGAATTTTTGGTGAAGCAGAAAACATGGTGATGTTACTTTTCCAAGCTTGATGCACAGGATAATTTTCACTTAAAAATCCAGAAAGGGGTGCAACATATAATGGCTGGTGCAGATGTTCCGAGTGGGATCCTGCTCCCTCTCTGGATGACAGACTCCAGAGTGCTGTGAGACATCTCCCTAGAGCACAGCAAGGTGCCATATGTGAATCTGGCTTAAAGCTCTGTGTGGGAGTATCTGTTTTCCCATTCCTCTCCAGAGCAGTGGATTCACTGACTACAGAGATGGAGAACTACAAATGGACATTTAAAAAAAAAGGCCAGTAGCACCTTTTTGGTGATACTGTGCTGTAATTGGTATTAAGTGAGCACCTGCCAGTTTGTTGTGTACAGCTTGATGTTCCATCTCCTTTGATAACTGCATGCTTCTAAACTTTCTGTCCTTGCCAGCACACACTGTAACCATCAGGATGTAGCCCAACATCTGGACACTGATGGTTCCCTGCTGGTTAAAGAGCCCGTGACCACATCTGAACATCAGACACGCTGCAGGATTGTTTCCCCTGGAATCACCTCTGTGACTGATTAGTCAGAGTGAGACTTTTTAAAAACCATGTTAACTCAAACATCTTCCTGAACAGTGTCTAAAGAATTGCTAAGGAACTTTCTCACCCATCTTTTTTACAGTATTAACCCACATATAAGCCAGCCCTCAGTTTTCAGAGAGTGGGAGTCAGTACGGCAGAGTAAATTAATTTAAGCCCATACAGTCAGCTTCCTCCATAACTCCCTGTGGTAGCACAATCCACTTCCCAGGTGCTCTGAAGGAATGGGGTCAGTTAGGTCAGGACGGGAGTCCAGGATTCCCAGCAAAGACCTTCTCTTTGCTCATCAGCAAAACAAATTGTCACAGGCAGCTACTGACAAGGTGTGTGACCCATTCCCATCTACTTCTGGGACCCTGGATGCAACAGCCCATCACTCCTTTCTGCCATTGTACTTGTTGATGTGGTAGAGAGCAGTGCAGTGCAGCCAAAGCAGCTGATCTCCTCAGAGCATGAGGTTTGTTTTATTCAGTTTATTCACTTAAAAAAAAAATCAACTCCAACCAAAGTGCGTGAGTATGTTTAGAGCTTTTACCTTCAAAGGATGGATCATGCTGAGGGAGGAGTTGCCAAGTGACAGATTTTAGTCCTCTGAGCATGCATCCAGCACAGTGGTCCTTGCAGGATCCCTGTGTTCCTTGGTGTGAGGATGCAGCTGTTCCATCCTTGCTGTTCCATCAGAACCTGTTAGTCAGCCCCTCAGCTGAACAGGGTGAGTGAATGTTCCCTTGGGGTTCCCAGGGATCCTCACCCTCTGCTCCACACATAGTGGATGAGCTGTTGTTATCACAGGGAACTGGGGTGCAAAGAGATTAAGGTTAAAGTAATCTTGGGTACTGACTAGTGTATTTAACACTGATATGTGCAAAAGATGATTTTAGTTATGTTGAAACCACAGTGGCTTAACATTTCCATAGAGCAGGGGTTCTGATCTTTAGCATCCAGATCCCAAGCCAGGTGTGAGGAAGAGCAGGAACACACAATTCCTGACTGCCTGTGGAAACTTGACTTAAAAGATTTGCCCCGTACCACATAAAGACCTAATGGCAGAGGAAGAAATACAGTCCATTTTTCAGAATGGTATTTATCTCCTTGACCACTGAATCATGTTCTCTCTTACTTTGCTACTAATTTTCCAACCTGTACAGATTATAACATGGGGGGGTTGCTGACAGCATCAGCACTGGAGTGAGCAGAGGCCTGGCCCCTTTACCTCACCCTGATGAATACCCAGAGCACCAGTCAGCTGTGTGACTGAATGAAGGCAGAAATCCTGCAGGAGCTGTGCAAATTACCCATGCTGTGACTGTATTTGGCTGTATTAACAAGGTTTTATTTCATTGGCAACCCAACTTTCAGGCATGTGATGTATTAATAATGCTTCCTATTAGAAGTACCCTTTTAGTGCACCCATTTAAGAGTTATTTTTAACAAATGCATAGCAAGAACATGCTCTGACAAAGTCTGAAAGCTCTCGCTCTGCTTGGAAAGTCTTAAACAAGTTTCTTCCTGAAGCAAATAAATCAGTGTTTATTGTAGCACTTTTATTTCTTAATGAAATACACTCAGGAACTTTTTTTGTATGACAGTCAAGTCTGTCTTTGTGCTTCAGGAAGATAATGAATGTTTTCAGAAAACAGGATATGGATAGTTAAACTGGAGAAAGGAAACCATTTTATTCAATGATGTGAAGTTTCACAGAACTAATCAGGGTAGCTCACGAAGAATCCATGCTTTCCCAGCTGAATTAAGAGCACAGTAAAGGATGGGTGACTGGATTACTGCTCTTGGTGGTAAACACAGCCACAGCTGTACACAGCTACTTAATGTCAAGTAGGTGAGACTTTCTGAAGTAAAGTAATTTATTTTCCTTATGAGAAGGGAGACTGAAAACTAAACTAAGCCTGTGTAAATTCCTTACACATCATCTGAGCTCCAAACTAAGTGTGCCTGTCTGGTGGGGACACAGCAATCCAGAAGTGCCAAGTGCTGCCTCTGCAGATTGAGCACCCATTTATCACCGTGATCGATGGAGTGCAGCAGCACAAGGGAGGCTTATTTGCAGAGTGGAACAGGCCTCACTTGGAGAGCAGGTCAGTTCTTCCTTCAGCCCAAACAGGGAATTAAATCCCTGCTGGCTGCAGCAGTGCTGGGGTGGGCTTATGCATGAAGAAGAGGTCACCATTGTACTCCTTGGTGTAGCTTGTTTTCCACGTCACAGGACAGGTAAAGCTGAGCAGACCTTTGATTGTGGCAGTGCAGCACACACACATTAAACCCACTGCCAGGGATACTCACCTGTGTGCAGCCTCTGATTTCTGCAGCAGGATGGTAACTCCTCTGCTGCTGTTGGGGAACAGGATTGTGAGATCTGCCTCTTACTAATGCCACAGACCTTGCCCACTTCAAAGTGCAACCACTGCCCTTCCTCAGAACGGCCTGTGGAAGTCCATTAGAGCAGAAGAAACTCGGTTTGAAGAACAGAGGTCGTCAAATAGCTGCAACTCCTTGGCAGCAGGAGAAGATTCTTGTGCAAGACAGATGATATCTACTGAAATATGTTCGTACTTTTTCTTGCCAAGAAATCTTACCCCCTTCTCATTCTGATGACAGAAAAAAACCTCCCTCTACTGAATGCATTTCAGGGGAGTCGTTCCTTGCTGTGCTTTTGAAATTAATGGCTAAGCTGAATTCTTACACAGTTAATCAGCTTCTTCCCTTCATACCTGCTGTTGTCACCACAGCCCTCAAAGTGTAATGAATCGGGCCACCTTGTGCTGGAAGAGCATCACGTTGTTCCTCTAACTGGAGCCCCATGGCTTTCCTTTATCTTCTTTTTTCTTGTTTTTAAGCAGGTGAACAAAACCCTGCCTCCCCCAGCCTGTTGTGAGCTGACACTTGACGCTCCAGTCAGCGCAACTGTGGCTGTGCTGTGGCTCTGTGTGCAGACAGCCGTTGTTTTCAGCTGCCTCAGATGATAAGCTGCCATAGTTTTACATTTCTCCTTGGATAATATTTTCACGTGATGCACACGATAACAAGAAACCTTCATTACCTTGCCAAGTTCTTGGAATATACTGTGCTTTCCATTGAACTCCGAGTCTCTGACAGTCGTTAGTGGAAATGTTAAGGCTTTCTGTCTTACAGGCTTTCAAACCTAAGAGCAGCAAACTAAAAAGGGATTAATTTGTCCTTTGTTTATGGCTCTCAAGCTGCCTCCTTGTTCTGGAGAATTTTGGCTTTGCAATGAGAATACAAAAAAGCTCTCAGTTTTAGGATTGAACTTTCAGAATGCGGTGGCAGCTCAGTTAATTCAGTGATCTCTCTCCAGACAAAAAGGACATGAGAAAAGAGGTGCTCACTTCACTTAAGCTTGGCCAAGAGTTAATTTGCCAATGATTAGTCCGGTGTTAAAGCTGTTGGGTGTTGCACTGGAAGAGCAGGTACAATAAATACACCACAGCCAGGCTGGGGCAAGCTGGTTTGCAAACCCCTGAGTGCAGCCACAGCACTGGGCTGGTGAAACTGGGCTTGTACTGGTATCGTTTATTTTGGTCACTGGTGCTGCTTTCAGCCTAACCAGTATCACCAGCAGCCTTGCTGGTGTCTGCAGGAGCAGCACTGTGCTGGGGCTGTGCTGTGTGGTACACAGCTCTGTGTAAGCACAGGCTGGGGAATTGGGATGAGTGTGACAGGTTGTCTGAGCTCCAGGGAGAAAGACAGCCCCAGGGACACTCATCTAAACTCAGGCTCCTGGGGAATGGAACATGCCATCACACTCTGGGCTTTAGTTGGATGATTACAGATGAATTCCAAGTGCACTCCCTATTAAAACGATTACTGTATTTTAAGCTCTTTTTGTATAGTGTGTGAAATTACTAATTACTAGAGTGCTGCACTGGGGACTGACAGAGCCTGCTGCCTGTTGTGGGCTAATTAAGCTTTTCTCATATACTCAGGAACAGCACTGCTGAACTTCATTGTCTGGGGTCATCTCCTAAATATTCTGTTGAGGTAATTTCCAACCTGCAGTTCTCATTTGTTCTATTGGAGCTTTTTTTTTTTTTTTAACCTGTTAGTGCTAATCTGGCCTTCAGTTTTCAACAGCACAGCAGAATCCTCCTTCTGATTCCTTTTTTTTTTTTGTTTTCATTTCTTCCTTTTCAGCCACTTGAACTCCAAAATGAGGAGCTTTGGAGCTAAATTAGTGAGCATGTAGGGAGTCACGGGAGGCGAGCGTGGACTACTCCCAGCTGCACCACTGAGTGTTTTACCACCTCTGTGTTGAGTTACTGGTCATGGGAGTGATTCACAGTGGTGGAAGCTGTGTCAGCCTGTGCAACCCACTCACGAAATTTCTAGAACAGTGCATCAAAGAAAAGGGTTTGGTGGGGGTGGAAGGGAGGGGAGACCAATCTTTTTTCCTTTAATGCTGTCCATAGTCAGATCCTTTCCTAGTGAACACTCAGGAAGCTGAATGCCTCAGCTGGTCACATAAAGGGAGCTGGATTCCAGCAGCTCTGTCCTGCCCATCATGGGGGAAGGAAAGGCAGTGGGAATGATGGTGCTCTTGGACTGCCATGTGCAAAAAGATGAAAGGTTCCAGAATACATTTTTATTCTTGGCTTATCTGAATGACCAGGCATCTGAGGATTATTCCAGACTATACACCTGATGCTGTGTGATAGCTGAATTAACAAGGGTCAGTCTTCTCAGGCCTGCTATAGCCTCGATTAGGAGAGAAGGGGTCAGTTGTGGGGTCAGCTGGGATTTAATGACCTGGACTTTGAGGGAGAGAGGTGATAATGGTAAGACACCAGTCTTGGACACACCAATATTAAAGAATTCTGTAACATTTGAGGTGATTGATGGCTGATTTTGCTGCCTGTTTTGCAAGAAGTTTCACATCTTGGATGTTAATGACAGGTGCGAGAGTTTCAGTGGAAATTGGAAGTATGGCAGCAAAAGTAACTTGCAGAGATCTTGTCTCTCTGCCATAAGAGCAGAGTATCCTCTTCTGTAGGTCTCCGCACTCTTGAGTTGGAGAAATGTTTGGTTAATAAGGGCCTTTTCATTTGCAACAGAACATACTGAAGGAACATGCTGATGATGACCAAAATCTCGCTATTTCGGGTGTCCCTGTGGTCAGCTGGCCCAAGAAGACCACAAAGGTAATGAGACACAATTACTAATCATTACTAATCATTGTTGTGCCTGGTCTGGTGTTTCTTTATCTATAATCTGACAGAGTGCTGTGTATTATCTGTTGGCAGCTGCTAGCATTTTTAATACAAAATGTTACTTCTCATGGTTTTATGATTAAGTCTTGAAGCAAAACAAGAAAGTGCCTTAGCAGGGAGACATCAGAGTTTCCATTGAAAAAGAATTTGTTTGGGCCATACTTAGCAGTATAAAACTTTGTTATGTCTTCCTTGTTTACTAACTATGGTTAAATCTAAACATTTTGATGCATTTTGTATAAAATTAAATGATGTGTAAATGCTACAAATCAGTCACTTAGGGAGCACTCTTGTCTGAATGAGAGGATGGTTTTCCTCTTACACCACGAGACTTCCTGAGTGCTCTGTACAGTGTGCCTCTGTAACTTTGTCCTTTTGTCCTAATTTTTCCTCCTATACATGGGAGTAATTCTTTTCACTTTGCAGGAGAACCTTGAGGTTTGCTTCGTTAAGGCTGATAATGAATTTGAAATAATTAATGAAAGAACAATGTCAAAAGGCTGGTTGTTATTTATAACAGTGGTATGTTTACCACACTCCAGTTATTCAGCATGCTGTAAAAGCAGCTTTGCTTATTTAGAAGATGTCTCATCACTTCTATTTTTACTTTCATTTTTCACTGAATTAGTTTTATAATCCATTATTTCTTTAAAAACGCTGAAGGGGTCGGTCAGCTTAAATCAGGCTTTGATCTGAAAATCTGTCGTTGTTATCATTGTAGATACCTTTCAAATAATTATCAGGGAAGATAATTCACTCAGTTCTCACTTTTTGTGCTGGTGAACTTGCTATGGCACGTGTAGCCACGAGAATCTGCTGTTTGCAGATGGGAAGTAGGAGACCATAAACATGGAACTGCCAGAGGAGAGTGGGGCAGGATGAGCACGTCACGTTCCTTCTTGGTCTCTTTTTGGGTTTTAGCTCAGCACATTTCAGAGGAATTGTGTCTTGTTAAATACATATTTCCCTTTTAGCTTGTAATAAATCCATGAGAATATGCTGTGTGTTTAAAACATTGGTTTAGAAACAACAGTGGAAAACCTTGAGAAAGAGGTGTGAGATTCTCCACTCCTCTGGTTTTATGGCTGCTGCTCTTCCCATGCTCAGGTTTATTTTAGGCATTGAATAAAGCAAAATCTCTGTGACCAGAGAAAAGGTGGTGTGGGAAACATGTAAGATAAAACTAAGAAACAACTGACTCCCTTTTGAGCTTGTGAGAGAAGGGAGGATCTGAGTGCTTTGAGGCTTTTATAAGCTTTGGCATTTGTTAATGTTCTTGTTCACTTTATTTTGGAACCTTGATAAATGCTTCATTTCTTCTATTTTATTTCTGTGTACTGGCAACGTAACTTCAACTG
The DNA here is from genome assembly GCA_013397195.1 of Hylia prasina. Classification (NCBI taxonomy): domain Eukaryota; kingdom Metazoa; phylum Chordata; class Aves; order Passeriformes; family Sylviidae; genus Hylia; species Hylia prasina. Next base: position 143,770 of record VYXD01016035.1, read on the forward strand.
TAAAGGATTTATAATTTTTGTGACTTAAATCTTACCCTTTTTTTTGCAAAATTCATCTTGATGGCTGCAAGGCGTTTTTTCAGGTGTTTCTTTTCCTTCTGCCTTTCTGAAAGCAAAAGCTTTTAGGAGGCATCATTCCCACTGGCACGACAATATGAAACATATCAGTTAATAACAAATACAAGGAAAACTTTTACAGAAGGTCAGACTTTAGGTTGAAGTTTGGAAATAAACAAAAATTGATAGCAGAAAAATCCTTTCACCATTCTCTTCATATTTGCTTTGTTTAATCTGTGATCAGTTTGTGTTATGTCTTATGTTTTAGTTCAAAGGTACACTTGCAGATAGGGCTGCACATTTCCCAAGAGAAATTTGTTGTTGTGCTTCTAATTGGCAAATGTCCTTGTCATTTTCCATGTTCCAGCTATTTCCCTTCCTGGGAACAGAGGCCAAGTGAACAGGCTGGGAAGAGATGTCTTAGAGCTGAGCCTTTGAGTCCCAAATTAAAATCTGTGGGAAAGACAATATAGGGGAGATTTGTCTAAAAGCAGTTTTAGTAGTTAAGCTTGGTTATTTCTCCTTTGTTCCCTGTAAGCCCCGATAATGAAATAGAAGATTTTACAGAGACGAAAAACCCTTAGGGAGGGGGAAACTCCCTTGGAAAATAGATTGTAGCTGGTGGAGCAAGTCTCCATGGCCAGAAGATCCCACAAATGTTGAGCACAAGGCAGGGGAGTAAAATCTACCAGTAATTTTGCTTTCTGCAGTCTTTCTCTTGTAGTATTTAAGGGAGAAATAGCAGATATTTCCCAGTGCTTTCCTAAGATCCTTGTGTTCAGAGGGATCCAGTACAGCACAGTACCCGCTACTGTGCAGCTGCAAAGAGACATTTTAGCTGGTATCAGCTTCCAGGGACAGGAGGATTGTCTGATTCCAAGCCATGAAGGAAAAGAAGGGAACTGATATCCAGAAAGATGAAGCAGTGCATGGAACAGAGTACATCTCTCTTGCTTTCTCCCGAGAGAAGGCTCCAGAAGAGATTTAGAAAGACAAGAGCAGCAGATGGAGAAGGAAGAATAAAGCCAGCATTAAATGCCAAAACATTTCAAAGAAAATGGAAATTACTGTAAAGAAAGGAGGGGAAGAGACTAGAAATGGCGAGAGAGCAGGATTAGGAGAGAAGCAAGTACTGGAAAGGGATGGAGTGAGAAAAGCAAAGAGCAGAGGGAGAGAACCCTGACTGAAGTCAGAGACCCCTGGAACAGGGGCAGGGAGTGTCTGTGTGAGTAACCCAAGTTGGGGAAGCTCGAGCTTGGTTACACTGACTTGCTTTTGAAAGAATGTGCCTTTTGATAACCTGACTGATTTTCGAAGCAGCAGATAATATTTCCCCTTAAAATGGAGTCAGTTTCTTTCACGTGTTGTGGGCGTGACTTGAGCAGCGTGCACAGAGCTGCAGAACAGCTGCTTGAAGCCTGTGACATGCTGGGATTTAAGGAAAAAATCTGTTCATTCACCTCAACTGCCACTTCAGAGGGGATGAGGTGTAGTGGGCAGGACAGTTAACCACGGACAGGGAAGACCTGTCCATGTGTCATGGCCCTGCAGTGGTGCCTCTCTCTGTCCACCTTTTCCAAAGGCATTTGGGGCTGCCAGCCACACTGCAGCTCCCTGACAAAGAGAATGATTCTCTGGGAAAAGAAACAGAAGTAATAATCAGCAATGGTTTAGTGAGTAGAGGGAATAACTGGGTGACATTTGATGATCTTGTGGGTAGTGCACAAAATGGGAGGCTGGGGTCTGTGCCTGTTCCCAGTTCTGCTGCAGCACCTTGTGTCGTGTGAGGTGAATGGCACATTCCTGTTCCTTGAGCTTCCCTGGGTGGAGATGGGGCTTCCCATCTGGGAGGTGAAATTAATGTTTATAAGGATCTCTGGCATCTTCAGTGGAAAGTTCTGTAGTAAAATGTATGAACCTTTATTATTTTGTGGTAATAAGGAGAGATGGAGTGTGATTCATAGACACCTCTTCAGATCATATTTACTCATCTTTATGGAGCTATTTTGAGCTGCTTGTACTTCTTATAATTTATTGATAATTATTTAGCACAATAATTACTCTCCTTTAGGCACCTCTTCTTTTCCCCTTTGGAAACTCTATTTCAGAAGAAGCAAGAACCTGTCTTCTTCTTTTAGCTGTACAGTAAGAGAAAACAGTCCCGTGCCAGGGTTCTTAGGATATGCACAACAATCCTAATTCAGGCCTGTTGAAGGAATCAGGAATGTGGGACTGAGTGGATATTTGAAACCTGCTTGTCCTGATGGCTGACTGACAGCTTCTGTACCTCGAGGCAGGACATTTCCCACTGGCTGCCAGCGCGGATGCAGCTGTGGGTGTGCAACCCCCATCCTGTTCCTGTGCCGGGGGCTGTGCGGCCTGTCCTCACTCAGTGCAGGGCTCAGTGTTATCTGGGGGGTTGCAATTATGGATCATTAAGGTTGCAAAAACCTCCAGGATCATCAAGTCCACCCTTTGACCAAATCCTGCTGTGTGGTGCTGTCCAAAGGGAAGAGCTCCATAGGGCACGCTGCCTTCAAGTGCTGGGCTCTTCAGCAACTAAAGAGGAGCAAAGAATCATCCCAAATTCTACCCCATCCCTTGGACATGGACCTTTGGGTGAACAGAGCCAAAACCTGATTTTCCACTGTGACACCTCACAGCTGGTCACTGGTGCAGGAAGCCAGTGACTGCCAAGCCCAGTCAAAACCCATTCCCATGGGTTACCCAGCCCTACAGTACCAGAGTTCCCATTTATCTGCACAGGAATAAGGGATAGTATTTTATTTAAGGAACTCAGATTATGGCTCAAGAAGAAACCACGTTTTTCAAACCATTTCCTATTTCTGGAAGAAAACAGTCAACTCCAGCAGCATGAAATTACACTCTGTGGCAGTGCCTTCTGTTTTTATCGTGATAAAGATCTTTAGTTGTCTACGAAGAGCAGCTATAAAGAACTAAAATATGTTTGGACTCTCCTGTTCTGTGAAGAGTTAGAAATGCAGACTGGGAGCTGGATTCTCATCTCTCTTACCTGGCACAAAACTAAAGCAACTGCATTTGCAATGAGAGTGAGTGTCCAAATATATTTAGGTCTGGCTGTGAGCAGGAGATGGAGCTGTAATTTTCAGTAGCTGGTTAACAGTGCTGCAATATGTGGCTGTTTCTCTGATGCCTGTTCATGCTTTTTCTCCATGTAATTTTTACCTGTTGATTTTAAAAGAAGATCGCTGAGAAGTATGATAAAGAAATGGTAATATTCCTATTTAATGGAATACTATTAATTAGTAAAGGACAGAAACTGAAACTTTGATTGGATTATTGGTTTTTTTAAACACCAGTTTCCCTGCAATTGGCAATGCAGATAATGCAAATAATAGCTCTGTATCAGGGCATGAGAACCAGGAAGAAAAAGTGATCATTGAAAAAAAAAAGGAAGGCATCCCTCAGGCTGGATTTTTTGGGTTGGGGTGATCACGGGTGAGCATCACATTGAAAGTGATTCTGGGATGGCAGCATCTGATTTCTGGCATTAGTTCTGTCCTACAGCGGTTTAGTTTGTACCCCATTACGTTTACTAGAAATCTTTTTGCAGAATTCTACAGACACATCCATACATCTGAAAAAGAAGGGTTAACTCATATGAACTAATCTGTGAGAGGCAGAGCAAAAGGCTGATTCCTGTGGCTGAGGAAAGTGATGTTCCACCAGCCCAGTCCTTGCAGCACTGTCCTGTTCCTGGTGGTGCTGTCACCACTGTTAAAGGAGGAACAAAGCAGAAATACAGAGATTCCCTTTGCTTATCTTCCTTGTTAAGATGGAAGATTTTATCTTCATCTTTTTCTGCTTAGTGTCCCCTGGTGGAATTTTTTTCTCCCTGTGAATATACCTAATAATTTGTGGAACCTGTTGATCTTTTTGATGTCCTCAGCATCCTGTGGCAGTGTCCCCTGCGGTTTAATAAAGCTCTGTGTAGATAAGTACTTCCTTATGTTGTTTCAGATCTGTCCTTTAATATCATAAATACACTTCAGGCCCTCTGTATCATGCATTCTGAGAAATTTGAATGAGGTCTCTGTTCATCTCTGTGCTGTCAAGGATTTTTTATGTCCCCATTACAGTGTTTCACTATTTTTTCCCCTATTCCCAAGCTGAAAATCACAAGTCAGTTCAGTCTTTTCTCGTACAAAAAAAGTACATTTGAGGGTGTTTTTTTGTTTGGTTTTGGTTTTTGGTTTTTGGGGTTTTTTTTAAACTCTATTCTAGTTCCATTATATGTAGTTTTGAGGTGAGGGTGAATGTGGGACTCCACAACCACACATACTCAGGATGTGATGTTGGAGAGCAGCGACTGGCAGGTGTCATGGGCTGACACAGTTTAGTCTTTAGTTAAGCTAAAGAGGAATACTAAGTAACTAAAAACCAAACTGTGTTAAGCCCTGACAGCAGGACATGCCTGGTTCAGCATGGCCCAGCAGAGTTGAAGGAGGAGATGATTGCTGTGTAAGTACTTCAGGCAGTATTATCACTGGGGCAGGAAAAGAGTTATTTAAGCTAATGGACAATGTTGGCATGGGAAGATGTGAATATAAACATACCATAAATAGCATTAGGCTGGAAATAAGATTTCAGATCATTGTTCACAGTCTGAACCAAAGAGCTCACAAGAAGAACGGTAGACAGCTGTGGTGAAATGGGTGGTAGATTTTTAGAATGAACCTGTATTTTAAATAATAGAAGTCAGCAGGATTAGCCACCATCTCCATATCTGGACCCCGTAGATGTCCCTATGCACTTTCATATATCTGCCACCATTTCCAGCACGGAAACTTTCCCCCTCTTTTTGGTGTTTCACCTTAAAAGTGCTGGGAAGAGAAGAAGATCTACCAGTTTTTAATAACAGCTCCTTTATTTATGGATTCAGTTTTATGTGACATTATGCATTGGATCAAACCTAAAAAACAGTAAGTAAATGGACTAAGAATCAGTGGACACAATAAATTCAATTGTATGCAAAAATTAGGGGGTAAAGCGTAAAATGGAGTGTTTTGATTAACTTGAAACCAAATTTTGATTTTCCAGAAGTGTTGAGCATTGTTTCATATCAGGTTTTCTTTCAGTTCAGGGGGAGAGGTGTGAGGTGGACAAAGAACATTCCTGAAAACCTTTGAATAAATGCTTCCAGTTTTTACTTGCTTGCTTACTAAGAATTCCTGCCATAGCTATCGCTGGGCCAGCTCCACCCAGAGAAGCAGGAGCATTGAGGGACTCGTTACAGCAATTAGTGTTTTAACCAGAGTGGTGTCTGAAACAGATCTGAGCATGTAGAAATGGCACAACATCAAACCAGCATCAGCTTCAGGAGCCTGCCTGGGGCTACCACTAGGAAAGCAACATTCCATGTAGCAGCAGTGGGAAAACTCTTCCAGATTCCCTAAGACAGGCCAGTTCCTTGGAGATCTACTCAGGGAACTTCCTGTGGGAATATAAATGTATTAGAAAGCACATACTGACAATTAAAAACAAGCACTTAAGAATTAAAGTAAAAATTGCGTCTATCTGGTGTTAGAAAAAAACTTGGAAAGGATAAAAATGATAAAGGTAGATAAGACAGCAAAACAATCCTGTGTCAATTGTTGTATGAGGTATTTGCTGGTCGAAATTCTGGGTAGGTTGTTGTATGGTGCATTTTTCTGGTTGAGATTCAAATAAGTTTTCCATCAGTCATTCCAAGTGGTGCAGGAGCAAAAAAGAGATTTAAACTGTCACATTTCATTCTTGCCAGGCACCAGCTTAAAGGTGTTTGAAGTGATCCCACACAGCAGAGCCTGAACTCTGTTTGGTGTCAACAACAATTTTAAATGCCAGTAGTCTGCAAGGAGATTTGCATATACAAATATGTGTGTATTGTGAGTCCTTTTTGTTGATAAAAAGTCCTGATTATAAAGTTCATAATCTACTGCAAATCAGGCATTTCTTCATAGTTATCAGATGCTAATAATTACTTTTCTCCCAGAAAATAACACAAGTACAAAAGAAAATGAGGATTTAAATCAATTTAAATTTGTTTTTCTCTTTACTGATTTAAATTGTGATTGGAATCAGTGATTTAAATAATTTTGAATAATTCGTGTTCTTTTACACTGTAGCATAGTAGATGCCATGTGGTAGGAGAGAGCTGAAATGTATTCAAGAAGAATACCCCAGTTTTGGCTCCTGACAAATCTATTAAGACACAAAACCACACAGTTGAGATTTGGGGGATATTTTTTTAGGGGACTTCCCACAGTAGCTGTACACATACGAAACGAAGGCCTTCCCCTGCTAAGTACACCTGGAGGCAGGAATAAAACCTGATGCACCAGAACCAAAGGTTTTCAGGGTACTGTGCAAAGGAGTGAAAGCTGCTGAAGCTGTTGAGTTCCTGTCAAGCCTCTGCTTTCCCGGGGCAGCACTGCCCAGGAAGGCAGCTCCTTGCCTGACCTGTTTGTTTTTCTGAGCGCTGTTTCAATCTCTTACACACATTAGTCCTGCAGACAAATTCATCTGTGCAGTAACTCAGTGCAGGCCCAAGCAGTTCCAGGGTTTGGTGGACGTGTATCATCTGTAATGTGCCATGGAGGGCTGGAACTGGATGGTCTTGAAGGTCCCTTCCAACCCAACCCACTCCATGACTCTACAAAAGAGCTTCACTGCCTATTGCCTCAGTACTTTTCTAAAACCTTTGCCTGGTGACTTGACAGATTATTTCTCACCTCAAGAGGCTGTACTTGAAATATTGTGTCCCTTCAGGGAGTAATTATAAATAGCGAGGACTTGAATGAGCACCTTCTTAATCTTCCATCTCTGACTTAATATTTTCATTTCTTATCAACTCTCAGCCACTTGCTTTGAAATCTGACCAATGCCTTTATGTGATTAATACATCAAACAGGTAAATTAGAGCCATTTTGACTCTGACTAGAAATCTGAATGGATTGGAAAAAAAATGAACAGACATCTCTGTTTTCCAACTGTTGTGCTTCACGTATCACACAAGAAGATTTATGTATTCCTCCCCACTGTCATTCTTCTACCACAGACACAAATATTCAGTAATATGAATTTTTCCCAACTACGCCTTGACTACCATTTTTCAAGACAGAAGCTTTCTCTTTATTTCATGACAGTAAAAGCACCGATGAAAACTACTATAGTCTTAAGACCTTTTCCTTAGATAGTCTATGTGAAATGAGTTGACACATCTTAGATTTTATCACCAGGAGCCTGGCCTACATTTATTGCTGAACTGGCCAACAGAGGCTAAGATTTGATCCTGGTTTGAGTCTTCAACATCCTTTTGTTGCTCTCCACCGGCCCAACATCAAAACATTCCAAGCTTTGAGTTACAGATTTGAAAGTTAATAATTTTGTTTCTGGATCGAAGCACATTGGCAGAGCAGTGGGAAAGGCGTTTGTCATTCCACAGTACAGGCCGTGCAATTATGGACATTAATCCTGCGTGCACTTTTCAGAACAAAATTGAATTGTATGTTCTGTCCCCAAGAAGATGGCTTCCTCTTAGTTCCACAGCACATTGAAATTAAATTCTGCTGAGAATATAAATGAGGGCTTGTTTCAACTTCAGGACTTTCCTGCAGGCACCAGCAGACCAGATAGATGAGGGACAGCAGTGCTGTTCTGGAAAATAACCAATATAGCAAAATACATGGGTAAATTCCAATAAAAGCAAAGCAGCTGCAAGTCTTAGCCTAGTGTGGTTTAGTTGTTAGTCCTGGAGGTTCCCCCACATGTCCAAGTTTTTAAGTGATGACAATGAGCAATGAGCCCTCATAGCAAAACTGCACTTGAGCTTTTCCTTTGCTTACCACGTGTTTGGGTTTGGTCTCTGGATTTTCAGGCTGCTGCCCACACGTTGGACACAGCTGACTGTCTCCCAGCGTTCTGTGCTGTGTGTCAGAGCACACTGAGCCTCTTGCAGGAAAGCAGGTTTCCTATTCCGGTTAATCCACTCTTTCAGCCACATCTATTTGCATCTTCCTCCACAGCATGGCAGTCACTGCTTATCTTCTTAGGAACCTCTTTCGCTAGTTTTTGCATTAGCTGACAGAACATGGCTCTTGGAGACACAAACTGTGCTGTGGAAATGCTTTGTGCCATAAGGCTCTGTGGAAGAAGGAGGCATGGCAGAATTTCCCTAATTTCCCAGTGCACAGTCCCAGTCATGTCATGGCTCTTCCTGCAGAGAAGAGCCTGTCTTGCATGATAGGTGAAGGCCATGTTTCACCATTCTGCAGTCTTATTTATCACTTTATTAAGATGACAGGTTGTTGGGGTTTGGGGAGGGTGGTTTGGGTTTTAAGGCTTATGAGTGAGTGAGTTCCTGTCAGCACGTTCTGTCTGGGTACTTGTTTGTTTGGGTGCTGCTCCTCTGCTGCAGTAGCCCATGGCTGTGTCCTCCAGGATGTGTTTGTACAGCCCTTGCTGCCTTTGGTTCTCCTGGACACTGCTTAGGGAACTATGAGCAGTAGCATTGCATGGAGGGAGCAGTCAATATTATTTCATCTTGCGTTACTTTATTTGATCTAAGGTTGATCAATCAGACTTTATTGGAAAGATTGTGACAGATACTCAGTGCATCTGATGACAACTCTTATGTCATAGTTCAGATAAAGTAGATGGGAAGTAGTAAGATTGTGGATATTTAGGCTGTCAGACTGTCACTGCTAGTGTTGAGAATACAACTGAAATATTGGTTAAAACTCTTGAGAAAAGTGTCATGAAATTTGCCCAGGCCCAACAGTTAAGATCATATTTCATGTGAATGGACACTTACACCAAAACAATGAACCTTAGAAAGCTACTAGGTAACTCTCTTATTGTGATACAGGTCAATAATTGTGATTCATAAACATCTCAGTGGCTTTCCTTTTCAAAAACATACGTGCTGGCCTGCAGAAAGCAGCAGCAGCTCAAATCACAACATTTTTTTCTCAAGGACTTGCATATCAACCAGCTTGAGGTTGTTTATCTCATTGCTTCTGTGTAAATATTTTTTTTCTAATAGCAGCCAAATATAATACTCTGTAAAGGTGCATAAAAAGTTTCAAGGGAACGCTAAATCAAAAGTGTGTTTGTGCCACATAAAAAACTTCATTTCACTTCATTATTGAGCATCATAAAGTCTAGTGTATAATAGGAAAATACGGATCCTGTTCAGCACTGGCAGCAGCAGCTGCAATCTGTTGGTACAGGAGATGCTCAGGAGTGAGTGAGTACAGCACAGGGGTTGTAGTCGTCCTCCCCCAGCTTGGTTTTACTACTTAAGGATATTTGCATGAGAATAAAATCTGGTTCTTTGGCACTCATCTGCTCCTGCTGTTTATTCTTCGCTTGAGGTTATTGTCTCAGTTTGTGACAACATAATTGGTTTCTGTGGAGAAGATTATGATATTGATGAGACTTATATATGACTTCAGGTGAGGTGCAATCAAAGCAACAGTTCAAAATAGAAGGTGCTGTCTGTTTTCATGCAGTTTTCACTGTGGCTCATTCAGCAGCGTAATTAAGGATGTTATTTATTACTGAACTGTATCACACTAAGCTGAAGTATGGACACAGTTCTGCCACTGCAGGCAGGACTGGGGTCACTGCTGCTTATTTTGTGTTCTAAACTGTTGTAAACTCCACCAGACTGGGCAACTAGATGCTGTTCACACAAGGGTTGCTCACTATTTGTTGTAATTTAGTGTTCTCTAGTGTAGACAAGCTGAAAGAATTGAGCTGGAAAATGCTCTCTTAATAGTTCCTTCTGTGTATTAAATATTCCTTTGAATGGTTAGCAGCTCTTATACAGGATGAGGTTTTTTGAGAGCAATTATAATCAGAAAAATTATTTTATTGTGTTGTTTCCCCCTTGCTGATTCCCAATTTGCTATTTTATATCATACCCTATCCCATTTTTTTAAAACACCACCTCGTCAAAGTTTACCTAGCGTTTGGAAATCATTCCAAGATCTTGGCATGTGTGATTCTTCCCTCCTAACTCAGACTCTGTAATCAGAGCTCACTTGTCACTTGTGGTGCTGTTGCAAGGGCAGCGTGGCCACGCTCTGGGGTGGCAGGGCTGGCTCTGGGCTGAGGGTGGTGTGGGTTACATTGGGAAGGAACCTGCTGCAGCCCGGAGAGGCCAATGCCAACATCAGGAGTGCCAGAATGCGTTGCAGATTGAGAGGAGTAGGATGATCTCTTGTCATGATTTAATTTGCTGTGAATGACATTTCGCCGTGGTGTGACTGGTGGATTGTCCTTGAGGGATGTCACAAGTTATTTTTTTCTCCAGTCTGGATTACGGAGCCAAAAGGCCGGAGGGACAGACGAGTGTGAGCCAGGTTACAGGGAGCCTCGCAGGGAATTGGGCTAGTGGAGACTTGGTCTGCCCACAGGCAGGTGTGGGACCAGGCATTTTCCTTCTGGATGTCATCTGTCCTCCTCCTGCTGCTGCTGCTGCTGCAGGCCAGGTGTATTATGGCACCACAAACACGGCTGTAGCCACATCCTTGCTCGTGGTTTAAACCTCTCCCTTGTAGGCCTGTCATTAGATGCATCCCCCCCCTCCTCTCTCCTCCAGAAAACATTGGATTCTGATATTACCTTGTGATTCTGAAAGCCAAGGCCTTAGGCACATGCCTTTCGTGCCTCAGCTTTCGTCTGCTCCTGCTCCTGGTTGTGTAGGAACACAATGGGGGGAAAGAGAAACCAGAGGAGACGGGCTGAGCACATCCCATCACCTTCTGGGAGCCCCATCATGTGCTGTGAGTAAATGCTTTGCTCCCGTCATGGTGGATGAGCAGGATGGGGAGAACACCATCACTTGCCCATCATTTGAGTTGGCAAGAGGGCAGGAGTACAACACACAATGGATATTTAATGTGCTGAAAATAAGGAAGGGGCATAATTACACGATTCATGTGGCTTTATCAGCAGTTGCCTGTAAATATGTGTTTAAAGTTTGACTGTGTTTTGTTACTTAAACTTGAGGGACCAGGCTCGGCGTGGATCCTGGTGTCACAAGGGCTGTGTTGCTGCTTGCTCCCATGCCAGCTCCTGCCTGTTGCTGCCTCTTCTGAACTATCCGGAGTGGTTTTGCAGTGTGGTAATTCAGACCAGGGAACCGAGCTGAAACTAGTTTGGCAAAAATCCTGATGCAAGGACCATTAGATGTGTTTCTTTATGGCTTCTTGGTTGCTCAGCACATGCAAATATTTAATCTCATGTTTAATTCTGTGTTGTGGGTGTAGGAGCCAGAGGCAAAATCCTAACAACTTGAGTGGAATCGGGATTTCCCCTGAAAGCAGGCCCATAAATCCAATGGGAAATTTAAATCTCCGGCACTCAGATACAGGCCCGTGACCCTCAGGTTCTGGAGGGCAAAGGCAGTGTCCATGTGGAGGGGCTGGCCCCGGGACCTTTGGATCCAGAACAGGTCCCCAACTCACCGATGTCTATAACATGTCACACTACGGGGAGGTATTTCATTGTGAAACCCCAGCAGCGGGGCAGGATGATCGGAGTAGGACTAGAAATGGTTCCTCGGAAACAAGTCAAAGAGGGGGTGCCTGCACAAGGAACAGCGTGAGGCCAGATGCGAGCGGCTCCACCAGCCGGGTCGCCTCGTCTTATCCCAGCGCTGGTTCTGCCGCTTGCCATCTCGAAGTTTGCTCGGTGCCTTCCCTCCTGCCGAGGGATGGAGGATCCCGCCGCCGGCCCGCCCCGCGCCGCGGGAGGGGAGCGGGCAGGTAGCGCGGTGCAGGGTGTGTGTGTGTGTGT
>VYXD01016035.1:156044-189447 GCA_013397195.1 Hylia prasina
GGCCCGGGGCGCTCGGCCTCGCCCGCCGCGGGCGCCCCGGGCACCGCGAGTTCGGCACCTCCCAGGGCCCCGAACGCGCCGCGAGCGGGTGGTTGTTGCCTCTCGGGGGCTGCCCTGTCCGCGGCAGAATTGTTATTTTTTTTCCTATTAAGATTCCTCAAATAGCTGAGAGGGCTGCGGGACTTGGGGGAGAGTCTGATGCTGAGCCTGGCTACCTTGTCTTGGTTTGATTTATAGCCAAAGCCTCCTTTCCATTCCCAGGGACGAGGGATGTAGAAGAAAGAGAAGGATGTGTGCCGAAATGAAAAGAGAACTTTTATTAATACTTGCAGGGTTTATTCTCTGAAGGCTTTTTTTTTTCCCTGTGGGGGAAGGAGAATAAACTTTTTGAATTTATGAAGTAATCTGTGAAAAATAATCCAGAACATATGTTCTAGATTGCGTATTTTACTCTCTAAGAACTGCCTAAGCAATTAAAAATGCACCAGGAATAGTATTAAACATGTGCATGCAATTTAAACATAAACTTGATAGTTTTGTTCAAAACTTGAGGTGTTTCGCTCTTTAAATAGCCTTAATATTTTGTTTTTAGAGACAAGTTTCTACGTAGTCTAGGTGTGGAGACTATCTTCCAAAAGCCATCTTGTTTTGAACAACTTTACCTTGTTTTGGTTCAGAAATACGCGTAGAAAACAGGGCCAAAAAAGAGTTTGGGGTGGTGGGTGCCTTTGGTGCTCCCCAGGGATGGCAGATTGTGCAGAAACCTTCAGTGTGCTGTGCTGGCGTGGTGCAGTGTCAGTCCAAGAACCCAAGCTGAGGTTTGGATGAGTAGCTTTATTAAGCTTTTACCTAATTCTGAGGCTCTTGTGAATGTGCAGGCCCGTGCTGCTGCTGAGTTCACTGCTATGCTCCCACACCTAGTAGTTAAAATGTCCCAATCCTCATCTTTTCTTAAATTTTTTCTCATGCCAGGCCTTTTCCATTTGTGTCTGTGTCTTGGTGCAATCACTGCACACTTTTTGAAAAGAGCTAATGGTTGGGAGAGCAGATTGGTCTCAGCTGTATTGTACCAGCTGTGAAATTGCTACTTGGAGGTACTGGTTCTTGCTGGATGAATCTGGAAAGTTGGTTATGTTCTGGGATTCTTCAACTCTTCTAAAACCTGAGGCTTTCATAGCATTTTTGTAACTTAGAAGTTTAAAACAAAAATCAATGCAAGACAGGAAATCTTTCTTTTGGAGTTTCTTAAGAATCTTGATCTGATCCTAAACTATAACGCAGTGACCTATGTACCAAAGACCTGTGGAATGTTTTCCTTTCTGTTCAGAGCTGTTCCAGTGGTAAAACACCTCATGTAGCTCCAGCTGTATTTTCATACAGGCTTGCTTTAATGTCTGCTTACCCTATTTTTCTACACAGGATGTGTCAAATCAATATTGCATTACTTCTTCTACTGCAACAGCCCTTGTATGTAACAGGTGAAAGGCTTCACCTCTAAAGGTGCAGTTGAACAGCACAGTTTCAGTGCTTGGGTAGAAGATGCAGGTTTTATCACTTTTTATGCCGACTTTGATTCCTCTTTCCCTGGTCTGTGCCTAAACTAAAAAGGCAAAAAGACTGCGGGGTTTTGCAGCACAGAGCACGCAGGATTTACTGCACTTGTGGTAGCTGCCAGCAGCACTGGGGGCTTGGAAGCCTGTGGGTGCTGGGGCTCTGTCCTGGGCTGTGGGGTGGGCAGCACCTGCCCCAGCACACCAGGTTGCTGCGTTGCTCCTGGTGTGAAGAAATTCAATTTCTGACTGTGGCACTTCACTGTGTGTAAACAGAGAAAACTGCCCCTGGCTGGGGCAGGGGGATTTGTCCCAAAGCAGCAGTAAAAAAAGCTGTGTTGTGCCCCAAGTCTGTAGAACTTACTGGTGTCTTTGTTTTTAAGAGCTCCTACTTTTGATGCAGCTTATCTTCCAAAGCATATTTTTGCCAATATATCTTATTCCACCCTCCAGGCCTAACTTCTGCCTCCTCACCACCAGAGGAAAATAAACAGGGGCATTGGCGTTGGCACTGATGTGCCAGTTTATCACACCCTAAACAACATTGCTATGTTGGCAGAAAAGCTGCTGGAGTGTCATTAACACCCAGATGAACCTGCAAAGCATAAACATTTTTATTTTCTTTCTATTTTCTTCTGGGAAATGAATCTGGTTCAATAGTGTGAACTCTGTGTGGTCACCTGAAAGGGTCACTAGGAGCTACTTTCGTTGTGGTAGAAGAGATTTTGTAGGTATGAACTGGAAGAGATGGTGGCAGTGAACATCTGGAGAGGATTAATGCTGATTTGGGATGGCTGAGATTGAAAAAGTTCCAGTGCCTTCCCCTTCCCTCCAATGCTGCTTGTTTAATGAGGGACCTTGGACCTGCAGGACACCTCCACCCCAGCAGGAGCCTATTCTGAAGGAGGGTGATGTAACTAAACACTCACTGTGAGAGGAAAACAGCTCTCCTGGAGTTTGCATGTGCAGATTTTTGGGCAGATAGGCTTTAGTCAGACATGATCTGGGGTGTTGGCATGTGCTCTTCAGTTAATACAACTTTTAAGGATGTTACTGGTATCAGTGAGATTTTTTTGCTCTCTTGCTCTAGCTTCTTCCTTGGCCCCACTGCATTCCTGCAGTTACATCATCCTGTCCTTCCTTCTTCCTCTGAGTTCTTCCTTTGAGAAGGGTTTCTGTTAATTGCTAAACAGACATAAGGGTTTAATACAGAAGAACTGTTGACTTGGTTGTGATTATTCCCAGGCTCCTCAGGGAGGTGGTGGAATCATGGTCTATGGAAGTGTTAAAAATACGTGTGGATGTGGCCCTTGGGGACGTGGTTTAGTGGTGAACATGGCAGTGCTGTGTTAATGGTTGGGTTCCACGATCTTTGAGGTCTTCCCAACCTTAACAGTTGTGTGATTGTGTAGTGCCTGGCAGTGTGAGTGTAACCGGCTGACCCTGCCTGTTTTTTGTATTTTGGGGTTAATGTAGAGTTACCTGGTCTGCACCACTGCTGGGAATTGTCAGCTTGACTGGGTGTCCAGCAGGAGCACCAGAACCCCCTGCATAAGGAGGCTGGGAGAGGGATGTGGCAGTGGAGCAGGAGGGGACAGTGCTGCTTACTGCCCCGGGCAGCATGTAGGAATCTTGTCCTCCAGAACCTGCACCCTGTATGGGTGGAAAAATGCACCTCTGGTGCAGTGGGAAAGGACAAAGACATAACTGACCAGAAGCCTTTGCTGTGCCACCCTGTGGGTGTCTCCAGTGCCCAGTGTTGCCCATGACACAGCCCCTTTAGAGTGATGTTTTAGGTGACAGCAGTTACAAATTACAGGTTAATGCATGTGGCTTCTGTAAAAAAATATTTTCTCCTAGTGTTTATTTATCAGACCTTCTGAAGAAACAAGTGGTAGTTAGATTTAGCTATCCTAATTCTGTTAAAACAATTGCATTGGGATGCAGTGCCACATAAAGCTCTAAGCTCAGGACTAGTGCCTGGCAAGTCCTGGATTCTCATCTTTGGGTGCTGTTGTGGTTATGTGGACATGGTCTAACTACAGTAAATGAAAATAATCAGAATTTGTCTGTGTGTTACAGAAGGAAATCACCGCTGTCTTGCAAATGCAAGGGATATATTTGTGTGGCACAGCTCCTTGAAGCAGTGAACACTACACACATAAAAGATCTTGTCTAGGGGAGATGTACACCGTGGATACTACATGAGCTGTTCAGATTGTACTTGGTTGAAGTGAAGTGCTTCAGGGTCTCACTGACCTGCCCCCCTCAGAAGCCCTTCAGAACAGCCCTGCACATCTCTGGGTTTTTCTTGGAGATGTTGAGTCTGAAATAATGGTTTGATGCAGCTGGCAGCACTTTAAGCAGGTCACTGAAGCTGAGTGGTGGAATAAGAGCCGTGCTCAGGTAAAGGCCACTTGCAGAAGAGCTTGTTTCT
This sequence comes from Hylia prasina, assembly GCA_013397195.1. Classification (NCBI taxonomy): domain Eukaryota; kingdom Metazoa; phylum Chordata; class Aves; order Passeriformes; family Sylviidae; genus Hylia; species Hylia prasina. The sequence goes on from VYXD01016035.1 coordinate 160,032, forward strand.
AGGCTGCAGACTTAGTCAGCCTTGCCTTGAGAACCAGGACCTCCCTCCTTCTGGACTTGGTCACAGGGTCAGCTGATCTTCCTCTAGGGCGGAGGAGTTTGTATGTGGGGTTGCCTGGTGACATCTCCAGCAGATCCCAGTTGGTGTTGGGACAGAGCTGGGGAACATCAGCACCTGTTTAACGATGCATTTAATGGCCGATAGCTCTTGCAGTGTTTTCTCCAAAGCTTGATGTTCATGGTATATTTTGTTTGCCCAAGGTCTTTTGAGTTGTTCTTTGTAATTGTGAAGGTTAGAAATTTGCTGCTGTAAACATCGGGGTTATGCTTCTGTTGCAGTAAGGCTTGTGCTCAGGGCAGAGGCCCTTCCTTAGTGCCTCTGGTCCTTCTGAGCCTGGTTGATGGTTTTTTGTGACAGCTGAACAGGGCTGGGACATGTGAAAATGTGCTGAGGTACCTGTGAGTAGGCAGTGGAAACTGCCCAGCAGCCAAATGTTTGTCCATGACCAGGATAAACTCACGTTCCAAGCAGAGGCTTCCAGGTAGCTCATTTCCTAGGGTTGGTTTAAAACTGTGAGTGTTGTACCTGAGCTTATTCCCAGATCTGCACAGCCCTCTTGAGACCACCCCACCTGGTCCCCTAATTGCTGTCCAACAGGAGCACGTTGAATTTGGTGGGGTCTGTAGGAGGCCAGCACTTCAGAAAATCACTGCAGTCCATTTCCTGTTGGAGGAGTGGGCATGTTTAAGCACTGTGGTGTGGGAGGGTGAGCCCAACTTCATGACCTATAAATGGTTTTGTAGTGCATAGGAGAGTACCTGTGATGGCCCACCTTTACCCCCAGTGCCCAGGTGCTGTGTCTGCTCTGGGCACAGGAGCAAGTTACCTTTGTGTGTCATAGCAGTAATATGGAGAGCACCAAAAAAACCCCACAAAAGGAAAGAAACGAGCAGGATGTCCTGTTCACGTGTCTAGAAGGCAGTGCAAGCCCACCAGCTTCCTTGGTGTCAGTGCAATAGAGATATGGATTTAAGATATTATTTCTAATACACTTCAACAGCTGCTTGCTCTGCCTTTGTTGAGAGCTTGGCAGAGTGGCTGTCACCACTTGAGCATCTCCCTGCCTCTCTTTTGAAGACTTGCTGTGGCCATAGAAGTTACGAGCACAGTTTTTGTGGAGATGCTGGAGAACATAGTGGGTGGCTGGTGATGGTATTCCAGGCAGGTCCTGCCTCAGCTCCATGGGTTCTGTTGTAAGGTTTAAAGGGGAAAAGAATCTTCAGGTTTGGTACAGTCTCTGTTCCCGTGCTGTGGGGGGCAGGCCCAGGCTGTGCTTGAGGGTTGCATCTCCTTGGAAAAGGAGATGGTGGGGTCCCCTCCACAGGAGGGAGGTTGTATCAGCCTAGAACCTGGAGCAGGGCTTGGTGTGACCCAGTCCTGGGCTTCAGGAACTGCTGTTTGCTGGCCACTGTGCTAAACCCAGGGTAAGGAGTGCTGCCATCCCCTACCACGTGCTCATTATTTGCAAGACAAATCCATGGAGTTGTGCTGGGAGGGTGGCAAGTGGCAGTGCAGAGATGGGGACAGGAGCTGTGAAGGAGATTTTACCCAGTCTCATTACCAGGGCTGGTATGTTTTAAAACTGCAGTTTGAGCTGGAAATCCTGCAGCATCTCCTCACTAACATCGACCTGGAATTTATCTGGCTGTCTGCCATGTGCTAAATAAACCCCAAGCCATGTTGGAGGCTCCTTCTACCCCCTTGAATCCCAGCCCCTTTCTGGGAGGAACCCACAGGCCAGATTTTCTTCTGTGGAGGTTTTTAAGCGACCACTTTTGGAGCCCCTTGAAACTAGATACGAATGGGAATTCCTGCAAGGCCTCTCTAGCCTTGCTGGCTGCGACATCCTGGAGTGAAAACGTGGCTTGGATTGAGGATTGGTTGGTTGGTAAATTAGCACAAACCCAGCTAGTACAATTTGCTAACGAGCAGTGAAGAGGTTTGGGTAGGCAAGAGACCTCACTGTTCATGCAGTGAGATGGAGGTCTGCACCTCTGCTGTGTCCTGGTGGTGTCTAGAAGAAAATCCGAGTTGTGTGGTGTAGTTTGACTTCAGGCTTGTTCTTGTACTTTCACCTTCCTGCTTTTGTGGTGTTTTTAGGATTCTCAAATTCTGTGTTCAAGTGATGCCTTTTTATCACTCCCGTCTTTGCAGTGTCCTGGCACTTAAACTGTTGTCCTCAGAATTAGGACTTGGCTCGTATTACTGTGGCAGAAGCAGGAGTTGTCTTTCAGCTGGAAAAGTACAGAGTTTGATTTTTCCTTGAAAGCATTTTAAAAACAGCATCCTCACGGTGTCTGAGCTGTTGTTTGCCTCAAACTTAATCATGTTGTTTCCCAGTAGGAAGGAGTCAGGTGCTCACACAGAATCTTCCATGTGCTGTTGTCCAAGGGGAGTTGCCAAGGTTGTTGTGCATGTTTTGGTTTAACATGTTCCTGCTGATAGCCAGCCTTTGGTTCGTGTCTCGCCTCCCTTCCTAGCTGAAGGAGACTCTGATAGAATGGAGGAGTGATTCATGCTGAGGAAGAAAATTATCTCTTATCTAGGTTGCCTCTAAGCCAGTCCTGCCAGAGCCGACTTTATCCTTGAGAGGCTGGAAAGTTGGTCTAGAAGGTAAATATTTGTTCTTTAGAGTGTCTGACATTGATCTGAAATCCAGGCGGCTGCCGCGGCTGCGGATGGGAAGGAAGCTGTGCTCGTCCGTGTTCACACAGCACCGTGAGATCAGCCTGCACACGGAACAACATCTGTTCAGGAGGAGTGGAATTAAAAACTTTGCAGAAATCTCTGCAACCTCATGGACTAAGTAGTGTTTTCTCCCACCTCAGTAATGATAGTCACTCTGTAGGAGAGGGAGCGTAAGCGGTCCAGCTCCTGACTTCTTCACTCTCCCAGCACTGAGATTCCTGGGATGGAGGCTGTTTAAACATCAGCACTTCTCTGCAGCTTAGAGAAAGTCACTGGAGCTTTGCTAAGTCAGCTGGGAGGAAGATCAAATGCACTGCAGTGTGGCTTCTCTTCAGGGCTGTACAGCAGGACACTTGGGGAAGCTCTTGTACATCCAAGTACAATGTTTCCACACCTTTTATTTTAAAAACTCTGGTGGAATCTCTGCTCCTCACAACCAAGCTGCCCCTGCCTTGGTGATTGCCCAGAATTCCACAGGAACAGAAAGTGAAATTGGGTGGTCTGTTGGTCATATGCTGAGATGTGCAGAAAATGGAAGAGTTGTATAAATGCTAAACCAGATGGACTTTGCAGTCCGTTGTTGCCATCTTTATGGAGAAAGCTGTTAGGGGTCAGTATGAGCCAAGCCAATTCTTGCATAATTAGCCCCATACAATTACATGGTATTTAGTGATGTTTGGCTTGAGCTGTAACTTCTTGTGTATAACAAGGGAGTTTCTGATGAGAACACAAAATTTGGATGTCCAGAGTGAATATGTTGCAGTTAACCTAATCATTGCAAATCTTTTCATGCTCCTTTAGTTTCTGTCTTAAAGGTCATTGAAATCTAGACCTGGGATGCCCTTTTTAGCCTTTGCACATCATCAGTTGGTGTTCTATTTTTGAGCACTTGCTACTGTTGGATAGGAGGGGAGCTACCTTGGAAGGGTTTTGTAGCATTTGTGTTTTATTTCCTACTTTATCGCTTGGCAGTAGTTCATACTCTCCAGATTTTTTAGGGATATGACTGGGGGCTTGAGCCATTGGCTGAGTGTTTCTCTGCTGTACCTAGCCACCAAATCACTTGGGTTCAGCAGAGGAAGTCCTTCTGGCTTAACCTGAACACAAAATCTAAGATATCTCTAGCCCAGAGCTCAGCACTGGCACAGATCATCTATTGTCCTAAGCCAAGCACCTCACTTGGGCCTTGATCTTGTGTTGAGCTATGCCTAAGTGTCTTCTCCCTGCCCTCCTGTTGAAATGGGCTTGCTCTGGCTTTGGGATCTCTCCTTTGTGCTCTGGCTTCTGTATCTTTTTGGAAAGATACAGAAGCCTTCCTTGGAAAAACGACAGAACTCCTTTACATCTAGGAGCGATGGCACATACCTGCTGAGCCTTACCTGCGCGTGCCTAACTCCGATAACACCGCTCGGTTTTCCCCCCAGAGCTCAGCAGGGCGGTGGGACAGGACGTGCAGCTGACCCTGTGTGTGTGTGTCTCTTCCAGAACAGGGCAGTGGGGCGGCCCAAGGGGAAGCTGGGCGCTGCCTCTGCGGTGAAGCTCGCGGCCAACCGGAGCACGGCGGGCGCGCGGCGGCGCAGGACGCGATGCCGCAAGTGCGAGGCGTGTCTGCGGACCGAGTGCGGCGAGTGCCACTTCTGCAAGGACATGAAGAAGTTCGGGGGGCCTGGCAGGATGAAGCAGTCCTGCATCATGAGGCAGTGCATAGCTGTAAGTGTGCCTGCAGCTCGTCTGCAGAGTCCTTTCCTCCTCCCGTGTCTCCTGGGTGACTGCCGGCTGTGGGGTTGGGACCACTGAGTGGTCTCAAGTGCATCGGACAAAAGCGTGTGATCCCTGCCCTCCCACCTCAGATCCCTTCTTTCCCAGTGCTTCTCGTCCTCCCCAAATCTTAAACCAGAATGCCACTAAAACTTAACAGGAGAGCTTTCCTTCTGGCAGTATAGAAGTGGGGATTGTCAGTACATCAAAAATCAGCGCTCAAATCACCCTCAAACTCAGGGATTTGGGGGAAAAGAGGAAGAGTGGGAAGTTCTGATTCAAAGGATGAAGAGGTGTGTTTGGTTTGGAATTCTGAATTTCCTGAGAAAAGTTGCCCTGCAGTCATCTTTGCCATGTTGCCCACATAAATTAGGATGTGAGAAATCCTTGACCAGCAGCCTCCAGGATTTTGGTGTTGATGACCCCAGCCCCAGGCCCCCTGAGATCTGAATTTCAATGTGTTTGCTGTTACTTAGGCATAGAGCAGAGGGTCTGATCTGGATGAGGCAGAGAACCATCAATCCAGGGTCTTGTCTTCCTCAGGGGCTGGAAATGGCTGTCAGGGAAAGAGAATATAGCAAGCAGGCAGTCAGTTTCCTGGGCTCCTGTGATACATTACTTAGGAGCTTCTTGAGTCACAAGTGATAGCTTTCTATTTAACAAATATTGACAGATTAATCTTCCATTAAGTTGTTCAAGCAGCTTTTGAATCTGTAGCTGCCATGCTGACTTGTGGAGCTTCTTCTCAAGTCTTACGTCTGCAGTATCTCTGTTCAAGGCTAAAAATCAGCTTTAGTTTTTAATTCTTTAGAAGATCTTGTTTATGCTGTTGTTATGGGTTTGGTTTTCTTTTGTTGTTTTTTTAAGGAAAGGAATGTTGTTTATTCATAACTGAACTATCACCCTATCTATACTGATTTCTCTCATTACAGTTCCCTTCACTTAGTATTTGGGGGTTTTTCTTATAATTCTTAGGAATTAAAAAGTGGAGGGATTAAATGACTTCACCTGACACTGATAAAAAACTGATAAGCACTTAAGGTTTCCAGCAGTTGCACCTGGTAGCTCACTCCATGTCCTGTGCCAAGCTCTGCACTGTTCCTGACACAGAGGATTGGGTTCAGCGCTGCTGGATCTTTCAGTAAAGTACATGGAATATCCACCTTTCTGCAGAGTGCTTTTGCAGCTCAAGTGTCTTTTCTTTGAACACTTGATTTCCTGGAGTGTGGCATGAATTGAACAGCATGGATGAAGAATTTATTATTCTCCAGGGGCAAGAAATAGTGAAATCATGCTGCCTTTTTAGTGGAAGGATTAAATTAGGGCTGCAGTGTGCTTTCTCATCCTCACTGATGAAGGAGACTTTCATACTAAGCTGTTTCACTGTCTGTAACACAGGCTGAGCCTTTTGGAGGTGATCTGGGTTCTCTTCTAGCTGAGTGTAGTCATCCTGTCTTCCAGTGAAGATTTATTTATCTTCTTGGTGCCTAGAGTTTTACTTTCAGTGAGGACAGAGGTAGCCAGGGGTCTCTAATTACTTGTCCCACCCTCACATGCACTGACAGTGACTTCTCTGCACTTTCTAGGTTGGTGCAAATACCAGGGAGATTATTACAAACTCTTAAAGCAGCAAAGGCCCAGAAAATTAAGGAGTTGAAGTGTTGTAACTTTCAAGGTGCTTTACATTCCTGTAAGCAATCCTATTGGCTTTGCTCTTGTTCTCTGACAACACAGCAGTAATATATTGTGGTACCTCTCCAGCAGCTTCCAACAAAAAAAAAACCCTGCAAGATGCTGAAGCTGTATGGAAGTAATGATCCCTACAGTTCTGGGATTGTGCCTGCCCTGGTTAATAACACTGACAATATTAACTAGACAGACTTTCATTAAGCTCAGAAGCCTTCAGAGAGCTCATGGTACTGCTGTTCAGAGAGCAGGAACCTCCTCTGCATCACCAGTTCCATCAGGAAGGGAAGCAGGAGTGCCTGGGACACTGCTGCTTGGAATGGGTCTGAGAGGACACCTTGTGACAGCACAGCTGCTGGTCCAGCCCCTCAGTGGGACAGAGACAAGGGTGGCACAGAGGAGATTGCCTGGACAGCCTTGCTCCCAGCAAGAAAATTGTACTGCTGTTGGCAAAATCTTCTGTGCCCTAATGGCTCCTACAACTGGGTTTTCCCCTGCCTGAAACTTGCTGAAGGATGCACTGGTGATGCTGAAATTTGGGTTGGTGTGCAGGTGTTCTCTTAGGGATTTATTCACTCCATCCAAAGAGGTCCTTGCTGGGAAAAGCCCCATCTCTGCCCCTGGCTGTGTAACAGTTAAGGACTGGCAGCCTAATCGATTGCACTTCCCTTTGTGGGCAGCTTAGGATCTTCCTTTTCTTCTTTTGTAATGAAGTTTATACCTTATTGCTGCAAACCAGAATTTTGTTAATCATTAGCAAAAAGATGGCTTTTTAATTAGAGTGTCATTCAGTGTTTTGACATAGGTGACAGGTATGTGAGATGCTGCAGTTCCCTTTCTGCCTCAGTGAAAGAATAAAATCTGTGTGATCTCACTTGTGACACTTGCAGGAGAGAATCCTCTTTCTAAGTAAGCAGAGCTTTTTTGCAGTGCTCAGGTTGGGAGCAGGGCCCTGAATAATGTACTACCAGTCAGGAAAAGGTCTGCTCTTGGTTCTGTTGTGGGCTTGCTGTGAGACCTGGATTAGGTCCCATAACATCTGTCTGCCCTGCCTGTAAAATAGGGGAGCTGCCAAATTGCTACTCAGATTGTGAAGCCTAATGGATGTGAATAGTGATGTTCTAGGTTGCTTCTTTTCCCTCCCACTGTACACTGGTGAAGTGACTCGCATGCCAATGTCTGTGTCAGCTCACAGATTCAAGGAACCCACCAAAAATGCATTTTCATCCCAGTAATGCTCCCTGAACCTGTATTGCTACAGGGAGGGCACTTTGGTGAAATGTGTCCTGTGGAGCTTAGTCTGGTACCCAGCCCTAATTTGTTACCAGGTTTTTTTGCCTCATGTCAATTTGCACAATGAATCCCCATTTATCTCCTCTTTGAAATGAGGATGCTGTAAATGCACTTTGAGCTTGTGTTTCCATGTTTGCCATGTTTTGATCCGTTCTTTCTGATACATAAACAGCCTGTGCTGCCTCATACTGCTGTGTGTCTGGTGTGTGGAGAAGCTGGGAAAGAGGACACTGTGGAAGAGGAGGAGAGCAAGTTTAATCTCATGCTAATGGAATGCTCCATTTGTAATGAAATCATACACCCAGGATGCCTTAAGGTGAGTACAAGGATGTGATACGTGTTGGAAACAAAAGCTGAATTAGTTATCACCTTAATGTAAAAGTGGTGCACAGAAATTGGGAAGCTTTTAGGTTTTAGTCTTTGGACAGATGAGTAAGTGAGCAGAGAGCTGGTGTGAGGAGCAGGGTGAGATTGGTGGCACACACAGCCCTGAGCAGCAGGCAGGTCCTACCAGCACTCCCTGGGAGCAGGGACCCTTGGACATCCCCTGAGTGTGTGTGCGTGCAAAGATCTTGTGGGTTTGTTTCTTTTTGCCCCTTGTTTAAGGAAGTGAGGCGTTTCAGTTGGGATGGGGAAGCCAGAGCAATCTGCCTGTACTTCAGGGTGAGATATTTCCAAGTCCGTGTCAGTAGCTTCTTCCTGAGTCCCACAAAGTACAGATGAGCAGTTGGCTGCTTGTGTAGGTCCAGGCACAGATGTGCCTCAGGGTGGCAGCTGGCTCTAAAGATGTTAGGAGCAAATGCTGGAGCAGGAGTGCAGCTCTGGAGAAGAGCCTGAGTGAGTGTCAGGCTCCAGGAGTGCTCACCCTTGGCTGACTTGAGTCCTGTGAGCAGCTGTATTCTTTGCTGGTAACAGAAGTGTCATTTTGGGCATATCTTCCTGTATTAGCATTTAGAAGCTGCTTTTCTCCAGAGCTGGTTTCTTTCAGCTGATCAGCCATTTCCTGTTGCTGCTTTGTTTATGGTTAAAGTGATTTGGCAAAGCAAATGTGTTCTGACACACCGTGCCCCAGAAAGCAGCGTTTGGGCCCTTCTGGGATGTCTGGGAGATGAGGTGTGTGTTCCTCATGCAGGCCTGAGGTGAAGCTCTCCTGGCCTTTGATTTCTCCTGAGCTGTACGTGGTCCTGCACCAGGCTCTGCACTGTCATTTATTAGAGCAGAACGTGGGGAGCTGGCAAACCAGAGCTCTGCCTTCCCCCTGATTCATGGAGCTGGTGCTCAGTTCCTGCCACAGATGGGCTCTGGAAAGGAGCTTTGCTTGTTTGGCTCTGCTTAAAACAAAACTTTGGGGGCTGGTGAAGCAGAGGAAGGAGCTGCTCATTTTCAGAGGTACCTTAATTTTGGCTGCTTTGCTGTTCCAACCCTTGTTGGAAGTGCCCTGTGCACCCCCATCTCTGCCTTTGCCTCAGGGCTGACTTCAGAGGACAGTTGTTGTCTAGTGACAGCTCAGGTATGATTTCCTCTCCCCCTACTACATTTGGGACTAGTACAGGATGTGGGTCAGATCTGTGAAGTCAGGCAGGTGCTGTTTGTTCTCTTCCACGTGTGTGTTCTGAGTGTTCTTTTGGTAACTAGGGACAGCGTTGCTTTGGGTGTTCCTGACAATTAGGCACTGGGAGATTTACTGTGTGCCTTTTGTGTCTTGTATTTTGATTTCTCAGTGCTTGTGCTGAGCTGAAATAGTGGGTAAATGGTAACTGGTGCTGTTTATTTCCTGAGGCAAAAGAGCACTGGTAGAATTTCAGAATCATCTTGGAAGGTGAGATGAGATTGCTCAGGGGAACAGCAAAAGGACAATGGAGCCTCTTCCTTGGATCCTTCCTTGCTCTTTATTCCCAGGTTCCATAATTTCCTGCAAGACAGAAACCTCTTGCCATGTTTACATGTTGCTCAAGCCCTTGAGCCCTGAGGATGGAGCCCATAAATAGCCTTTGATGCAGCCCCAGCCCCAGGGCAGCTGCTTCACTGCCCAGGAGGGGAAGTCCCTTCCTGTCTTACTTGGGAAACAGCACCATGTGAACTGCTGGTCATCTCCAGCTAAATGTCTGCCAAATGTGCTACTGGGGGAGACTGGAATAAACTGGATCAGTGAAGGGCAGATGTCCTTTCCTGGCTTGTTCCTGTGTGGAGTGAATTCTCTCCAAGATGCATCCATCCCCCAGAGCTTGTGGAGTGATGGGTGCATGCAGGGGGTGATTTATTCTCCAGGGCAGGTTGGTTGTGGTTTGAAGTCCATCCTCTTCCAGCTCCCTGCTTAGGCTGTACATGTTCTGGGGGTTTTTCTCCATGAAACATCAGTGCCAGAGGGGCCTCTCTGAGGGATTAAATTAAGGGTGGCTCAGGTGTGTCTGTGCCCTGGCACACTGAGCCTTGAGGGGCTTCTGGGGGGCCCTGGGTACCAGAACATCTGCAGTGCTGGTGTTGAAGCTGTGCTGGGGACAGCCAGGATGTTCTTCCATGTGCTCAGAAGTGTCACAGGAGCTTCCTGACATCCTTCTTTCCTTGAAAATACCACACCAACACAAATGCTTGTTTGCTGAACGGGTTTCGTATGAAAATGATCTTGGTGAGAGTTTCGCAAGCACAGCACTGCTTCCAGAGGGAGCTTGGGAGATTTGGGCATGAACACTGCCCTTCATTGTTACACAGTGTTCGAGATGAAACAAGAGTGGTGAATTTTTCTTGCTTCATCTCAAATGCTGGTATTGCTGGTTAGCATGTCTGAGTGCAGCATCTGATGCTGTTTCCTTAGAGAGAAGGGGTTCCTTTCTCCACTAGGAGCCTGTTCTTTTCCATCTCAGCTGAATGTAGTGATAACAATGGAACTGAATATTTAGGTGCCTTGTCAAGCAGCAGGGATACAAAGGCCTTTTCCAGCACAGCTTCAGCCCAGGTGTGTCTCACTGCCTGTCTCAGTCTGGGCACTGCCAGAATTCATGGCTCTCCCTCAGGGATGCCAGAGGAGCATCCTGGGGTCTCCACATCCCTCCCAAGTCGAGTCCCCAGCACGAGGTCTCGTGTTCAGATCTGAGCTGCTGACCCTGTGTGCAGGTAGGTTTCTGTGACGCCTCACGCTGTGCCTCAGACACCCACCTGCTGTTTGCAGCAAACACTCAGAACTGGCTCCCACCCAGCCTGAAAGGCTTGGGACAGATTCAGTGGCAGGTTTGTGTGTGTCTAATTAGTTTGCTTACAGTTCCTCACATCTGTTCAGTTCCTTAAACTTCACAGAAGGGACAGAGCTGTAATGCTTTCCCTTCAGCAGCACTTGTTCTATATTCAGTGCGGGAAATAACTTGTTCCCAACTTGGGCTTGGGCCAGGAATTGTTCCCCTGAGGCAGAGATGTATACAACAACTCCTGGAGTATCTTACACCTACCATGGGAAAGAAGGTTCAAAGGCACACAGTTGTGATAAAACCAGTATTTAAATTCTGCCCACTTCATTTACTTATTTATTAACTCCAGGAGTCTTGCTGAGAGACTGACATGTCATCACTCTCACTGGATGGTGAAACTAGAATGGCTGCTGTCTGGCTCAGGGACTTGAGGAAGCAGTTCCTAAATCCAAGGGCTTGCTCCTGCACAGCCAGTGCTTTTTCCCTGTGCTGGGAGGAGAGGAGGAAATGTTTCAGAAATATGAAAAATCTGCAGATCCCTGCCCGTGCTTGTTCCCATCTCCTGCAGCCACACTGCTGCTGCCAGTGCCCAGCTGTTAGTCTGGACAGCAGCATGTTTTTGTTGTCTACAGCAGTAATAAATCAAATATTTTTCTTTTTTTTTTTTCCTCCAAGTTTTTTATTTCTGAATATATAATGAAACCCTTAAGTGGGAATGTGCCATCAGTGAGTGTGTTTGTGTGGAGGGTGTATCTTAGTTCTGCTTTTCATTCACAGAAATGTCTTTTCTGAAATGCCTGTTCCCTGTTTGGAAAGCACTCCAGGCTCCTGTGTAAAAATCCAGAAATGAGGAGCATTCCAGCTGTGTAGGGCAGGATTTTGCTTTTGCTGGAGTGTAACAACACTGAGCACAAGTTTCTTCCAGAAAGCAAAATGTCAGTGTTGGAGGCAGTGAAGTCATCAGCCTTTCTCTCCCTTACCCTGACTGAGGATCTGGGGGTGTGAGAAACGCTGGAAATGGCTCCCTGTGTCCAGTCCTGTGAACAAACGTGCCTGTTCCAAGCTGCCTTGGCAGCCACCATCCCCCTGGCACATGGGCTGGAGGGCTGCAGCCTGGGACTGCTAGTTCTGATCCTGAAAGAAAAGTATTTTAAGGAACACTTGATTACAGTGCGGGGTGCTGTGCTGCTAAAAATGCCCATGGGATTAATGTCTGTGAGAACTCTGCCTGTGCAGGATCAGGCTCCTCTCCAGGGGGGACACAGGACTGGGCCTGTGGGTGGGCATTTGGACGTAGTGCAATGGCAGCCCTGGGTCTGGGTGTTGCTTGGGCTCTCTTGTTGTTCTAAGAGCAGAGTGTGTGAATTGGGATTGTCACTGACCTCATGGAAAGCCCAGAGCTGAGCCCTTTGTCAGATGTGTTTGGCCAGCATCCCTTCCTCCCCAAGGGGTGGCTGTGCAGCACCCAGGGCTTGCTCAGCACCAGCAGGATGGTGCCTCTGCTGCCCTGGGGGGGGCTGCAGTCCATGCCAGAAAACAAGGAGCTGTACAAAGTGCCTTGCAGTGATCATCACCTTCCTGCAGGCTCGTGCAGCACAGCTGTGAATGGTTGTGTCTCCCACAGGTGAAGGAATCGGATGGTGTCGTTAACGATGAGCTGCCGAACTGCTGGGAGTGTCCAAAGTGCAACCACGCAGGGAAAACTGGAAAAGTGAGTTTAATGGGAATAAGTGGTGCTGGGATGAGATACAAGTTCTTAAGCATTCCCTCTGGCTTGTAGATAGACTTTAGCCCAATAGCAGCTTTTGGTTTTGTGCTCAATTCAGGTTTTGTTCTTAATTACCCATGATGAGGGGTTGGGATGAGGTGATCTTTAGGGTCTCTACCAACCCAGTTCCAGGGTTGTATGGTTCATTCTGTGGTGATCCTGTGAGTTGAAGGAGACAAGCTCACAGCCTTCTGTTCTTCAATAATTTTTGTATACTTGTACCAACACTTCACCCAGCACTTGGGGAATATTTAGGTTAGTTCTGTGCTCTGCTGCACATTAATTTTGACAATTGAAAATTCCTGAAATTAAAAATTCACAAGCAATTATGCAAAACCTGGAGTGTCTCCTGGAATTAGTGAAACATGATTTCTTTGCAGACCGAGACAGACACTTGCAAGTGCGTAGTTAGAAAAATAACCTGAGGAAGATTAAAACTTCTAACTCCTTACTAATAATTTTGTGGGTTAAAAAGTGTCACCAGTTTTGGAGTGCTGGTGGCAACACAAAGGGCTGGGAGATGCATAAGGTATAAAGTTGGTTTGTGTTTTGTGTCTCTCTGGCGTACAAGCAAAAGCGCGGACCAGGATTTAAATATGCCTCAAATCTCCCGGGCTCGTTGCTGAAGGAGCAGAAAATTAACAGAGACAACAAGGAAGTGCCAGATGCTGCCAAAAGGAAAGGGGACTGCGAGGAGACTCCCAGGCGGAAATCGGAGGAACATTCCAAAAAGGCTCCAGTTGACTCAATCCTGAGGAGAAAGTCTGACGAAGTGCATCTGTGGAGGAAACGGAAATTCGAGAAATCCCAGGAACCCACGATGAGAAAGAGGGTAAGGCACAACCCCCTGCCCGTGGGCTGGCTGGGGCTGCTGTCTCTGCTCTCCTGGCTTAGAGCTCAGCCCCAAATCCCAGACTGTTCCCAGAGGAGCTGCAATGTTTTACCGTTCTGGTAAAAGCTGCTGGTCTGACAGGACAGTGGCTTCAACAGGGACACTCAGGTTGGTGTTCAGAGGCCGAAAGCACTGGGGTATGGCTGTTGTTTTGGTCAAGATACTGGAAAACCCACTTCAATTGAGAAGTCTTTACAAGGTGCTCAGAGTAGGAACAAGGTGAAAATCAATTTTTCATGGAAGCCTTTTCATGTCTCTCCACGTGGTGGCGCCTGGCAGCTGTTTTGGGGCTGATCTGGGGCTGTGCCACCCTGGGAAGGCTCTGGAAAGGACACCTTGGGGTGCCTGCACGGAGCAGGAGCTGCTCCCTGCAGTTGTGTAGACAGCTTGGCCCTGAACATGACAGTCAGGGCTCTTAGGCCAGGCAGGGACACTCTGAATTTTCATTTAGATTCCAAAATGTGGTACTTGGGAGCTGCAGAAACGCTGGTTTGCAGAGGCAGAAGTGAGGGCTCCAATTTACTGTGTCTCATGACTAAAGTGGCTGATGACTGTACAATCAGAATCAGTGGCTGGACTGGTGCTGCCTGTGAAGCTCCCAGGGATGGGAGTCAGTCCTGCAAGGCTGGACAGGGAATGCTTCAGGATGGCAAATGGAGGGATTTGGGCTGATTTGGTGGAGAGAGAGCAAAGTTCATGCATAGTTGCTTGCTGGCCATGCTTTCCTTTTCCCATCCCTTTGGACTCCCCGCAGTGAGGAAGGCACTCGGGGTCACCACATTACCACACAACACAACAAATGTGTTTGGGTTTTTTTGCTTTCCTCCAACAGCTAAAACTTGGAGAAGAAAACAAACTTTGTCCCATTTACATCTTGAAATTACAGAATCTTTCTTAGGGAAACCTGTAACTCCAGGACAGTTCAGCTGCACCGTCTGGGTTTATATTTTCTCCTCTGGTGTCCTGTACTAAAATACAGCAGCCGGTTGTGTTTTGATGACCCAGGGAATAAAAATCTGTTCCAATACTGATGTTTGGCCCTCTGTGTGTGGTTGAACATTGCCCCTGTCACACAGCACATCCTGGAGTCCCTGCTCCCCCCAGGGAGCCAGGGATGTCCTGGCACACCGCTGCCCTCTCACAGCCTGGCATGATCACAGAATTCCAATGCAGCCATCAGTGCCCTGTGTGAGGTGCTGGGAGCTGCACTGGGCTGGTGCAGTAATGTTTTTATTCTAACCTGTCATTAACTTACTGTGGCTTCTCCCTTTATAATATGCTAATTTAAAGGCAGGGTGATCAGCTTTCTGCACCGCGTGCTGCGGGCTGAAACTTGGGAACACAGCCACTGCCTTGATCCAATTAGTTTATTGGGAAAGCAAAAGCACAGGCCCTCTGACACAACAAGTGTGCTCACAGCAGCTCCCTCTCCTTGCCAGTCCAGATCTCCTTATTAGAGCTATTTAACTTTAACAGCTGGTGACTTCTTTCTTGCTTGTGGTGATCAGATTAGGCTTGAAGCCTTCCCAGGCCTTGGTTTGTGTCTCTCACAGCCAGGGGAATTGGAGGGGGTGGATTTGTGGGAGCGAATGTGGAGCAGGTCACTGGGAGCAGGGAGTGGGGCAGGAGGGAAGGTGCAAGTCCTGGGTTGTCACATTCCCTGTTCTGCAGGCACTGGAGGGGATGGCCAGGGTTTGGCTGGGTGTAAAGGAGCATCTAAAGGAGGCTGGGGGTGTCCTGCAGCCGGGATGGGAGCTGCCATTCCAGAGGTTTTGGGAATGACCCTTCTGACCATGGCGTGAGGGCACTTGGGCAGTGTTTGATGTGGGTGCCCAGTGGACGTGGCCTGAGCCTGGGTTCTTGTGGCCCGCTGGGGACAGAGCTGTCCGTGGTGTGCTGCTGATGTGCTGTGTGTAGACGACCCACTCAGAAACAGGCAAGGCCCTGCACTGCGCAGGAATGTGCCCGGTGAATCAGTGCATTTATCACTCCTGGAGTGCAGAGAGCCAATAGCTGAACTCCTCATCCCCGCTGGCTCTTGAACTCGGTACCTTTGGCCGGTGGCTGCGCCCGGGGCTGGGATGGTGCTGGGTGGGTGGGGCCCCGCTCCCACAGTCAGCCCTTGTCTCTTCCCTGCAGCGGCGATCGTGGAAGGCCCCGGATGACCGAACTGCCATGATCAAACCCCTGCGGCGCCTCAAGCAGGAGCCCGAGGATGAGCTGCCAGAAGCACCCCCCAGGTCCAAGGATAGCGACCAGTCTCGGTCCAGCTCGCCCACGGCAGGGCCCAGCACGGAGGGCGCCGAGCCCAGGGACAAGAAGAAGTTCAAGATGAGGAGGAAAAGGCGGCTTCCCAATAAAGAACTGAGCAAGGAACTCAGCAAAGAGCTTAACCAGGAGATCCAAAAAACCGAGAACAGCCTTGCCAATGAGAACCACCAACCCATCAAATCTGAACCGGAGAGCGAGAACGAGGAACCCAAGCGCGCGTTGAACAACAGCGAGAGACTCCATAGGTTCAGCAAAGGGTTGAACGGGACTCCCCGGGAGCTGAGGCACCACCAGCTCATGCCCAGCCTGCGCAGCACCCCCCGGGGAATCGCCCGGCCCCCGCCCTCACTGTCGCCCCCCAAGTGCATCCAGATGGAGCGGCACGTCATCCGGCCACCTCCCATCAGCCCCCCTCCGGACTCGCTCCCCCTGGATGACGGGGCAGCCCACGTGATGCAGAGGGAAGTCTGGATGGCTGTCTTTAGCTACCTCAGTCATAGAGACTTGTGCATCTGTATGAGAGTTTGCAAGACCTGGAACAGATGGTAAGGAGGGCGGGACACAGGTGTGGCGGGATGGGCACGTGAGGGCAGCGGGTGATGGAGGCACTGCTGTCCCTGGAGCTCTGGTGAGCCCAGGCAGAAGGGGTGACCAGCAGAAGTGGCAGGTCTCGTGCTGCTTTGTCAGAAACAGCAGTTCCCAGCATTTCTGATGGAGCTGTGTGTGTCAGCCTGGGCGTCAGCCTGCCGGGCTCCCGAGCAGCCTGTGCTGGAGTCAGACACCGCGGTGTTCCTGCTGCTGGAACAGCCAGGCTGGCTCAGTCACGGTGTCATTCTGCCCCAGGACTTCCTGACTGCCAGCATTTGTGCAGTTCAGCTATTAAATACCTACTGAGATAGTGAGGATCCCACGGTGTGCTCCTCACGAGGGCTGTGCTGATTGTCTCGCTGTGGAGGGTACGTGGAGAGCCAGGCTGTTCCCTGTGCCAGCAGAGCACGTTCTGGAGAAATCTTTTGTTGATGGTGTTTGCTCACAGCGTGTCCCTTGTGCTCAGCTACTGTGTGGCCCTGACACAGCTGTGGCTGCACAGCAACAGCAGCAGCTTCAGTGCAGATTTACAGGTTTCAGTGACCCCTGAGTAAAGACTTGTTGTCTCTCTCTGGTGACTCCTGTTCTGAGTCCTGCTGTGCACAAGGACAGACAGACAGACAGGAACAGGCTCCTTCCCAGCACAGCCCGCAAACAAAACGTGCACAGAGTAGAGAGGCTGCTAATTCAGTGTGAGGTGATGTGTGTGGAGTGTCTCCTCCGTGGGCTGCTTGGTGTCACTGAAATCTGCTAAACACATTCTCTACTTAAATACAGTATTTGCTAATAAAAAACCATGAAGAAAATGCAGACTCCTGCACACTCATCAGGACTTGGTGTTGTTGCCCTTAGAGAACCATAAAGAGCAAAAAGACACATAATCCACATGGATAGGGATAACACAAACACAACAGGAGAGGATCTGTTTTCCCAAATCCCCTGGTTTTAAGTAAGGAAAACACAGAGGAAGTGGGGATATTACTTAAATCAGGCTTCGTAGTCAAAATATAAGGAAGGAGTGGTGACTTGTCTTCAGGCTATAAAATGGATTTTAGTAAGTGCTGGGATGACTTAAAATGGAATCCAAAGTTGTTGACACTTGTAATTCTGTGGAAATAATTCCACGCTTTATGGCAGGATATATTTGATGGAGAAACTTGAAACTTATGTAACATTGTGCGGGGTTGTGTTTATCTTTGCAATACTTGGCTTTATTTTTGCAGTTTTCAGTTAAATGCTGTAGTTTTTCTTACTGTTTAGTGACACCTTTTAAAGCCTTGCCAAAATCCAAACAATCCAAATTAAGTGCTGTTGGCTTTTTTTTCTTTTTGGGTAGGTGCTGTGACAAAAGATTATGGACCAAAATAGATTTAAACCATTGTAAATCCATCACTCCACTTATGCTTAGTGGCATTATTAGGAGACAGCCTGTAACCCTTGATCTTAGCTGGACAAATATATCTAAAAAGCAGCTGAGTTGGCTTATCAACAGACTGCCAGGTAAGTGATGTGTTTTCATCACCAAATCACAAACCAGTTTGTATAACAAACCAGTCTGTATCTAAACTGCAACTTCTGGGGAAACTCTCCAAGGACTGGGGTGGCCTAGAACAGGTGTGGACTCTACTAGGAGGGCTGCAGATGTGTAAGAGTGAAGCATCGGTGGGTTAAAATGAGCCAAAATTACTTTTTGTTACTACTTGACATGTTCAGTTAAAATAATTTGAGGCAGGTCTTGCCCAGTAAGTAATGAAATGTAAATGAAATTCCTCAGCTGTGGAAGGGGCCGCGGGGACTGGGGGAAGGAGTGAAGTTCCAAGTGGTGGGACAGAAGGAGAGCTGGGCAGGAGGAGGGAACCGTGGTCAGAGCAGCCTGGGGGTGGCAGCGGAGGTCACTGGGATGTGTCTGGGAAGGTCACAGTGCTCCAACCTGTTCTGTATCCGCAGGTCTGCGGGACCTGCTGTTATCAGGGTGCTCATGGATTGCAGTGTCGGCACTTTGTAGCTCCAGTTGTCCCTTGCTGCGAACGCTGGACGTGCAGTGGGCAGAAGGGCTGAAAGACGCACAAATGAGAGACCTCCTGTCCCCGCCCACGGACAACCGGCCAGGTAACGGCGGGAGGAGCCCGGGAGCCCCGTCCCACCCCCGGGGCCTCTTCTGTGCTTAGTCCCTCTCAGAGCAAACGGGCAGGAGCCCCCACAGCCACGCCCAGTGGGGCTGGGGCTGTGCTGCCCCTCGGGGGAGTTCGAGGTAGTGACTTGCAACGCTCCTGGCTGGAGCCCCGGGGTGACAGGGATGTTCTCTGGCTGCTGAACCATCATCTGAGCCACTGTGCCGGTTTTCTGTCTGACTTTCTTCTCTTCAGGCTGCAACGGGTGTACTTTAGAGAGTATGGAAACACTTTCTTCCAGTTCAGGGAAGGAGCAGTTCTGTGGGTCATGCCACATTCGCCCGGATTTCAGCTCAGGTGAAATTTTGAGCAAATCAGATCTGCTTTCTGGCATGCACTGCACAGCCTACTGCTTATTCCCGACTTGTAATTCCGCTGGGCCCCTGCAGTTACTTTCATCCCTTTTGTTTTGAAATCAGGAGGTGGCTTTGTCCACATGCCTGTTCCAAAAATAGCAAAGTGTTCCTGCTGATGTTCCCTCCAAAGCTCCAGACAGGCAAAAGCGTCTGAAGTTGACCCAGGGCAGCAGCGTTGTGTGTCACGGTGCATTTCATAGAGGCCTGCGGATGTTGGCAGCGTGGGGTGGGGCTCGTGGGAGTGACCTGCTGCTGCCTCTGCTCCGCAGGTCAGATCGACAACCGGAGCAAGCTACGGAACATCGTGGAGCTGCGCCTGGCCGGGCTGGATATCACGGATGCTTCGCTGCGGCTGATCATCAGGCACATGCCCCTGCTCTCCAAACTCAATCTCAGTTACTGTAACCACGTGACAGATCAGTCTATCAACCTGCTGACCGCCGTCGGAACCACCACGCGGGATTCGTTAACGGAAATTAATTTATCAGGTAAGGGATGTGGGGAACTGCCGGGGATCAGAGCGGAGAGGGGGGTCTGACCCTGCCCTGCTCCTGGTGTAACTCCCTGGCAGCAGCTGGAAGTGCTGCTGGTGGAAGTGGCCCCGCAGCTGCCAGGAGCTGCTGTATCCAGGCTTATCCTCCTGAGGGATTTCCCAGCTCTGTGCTGCTCCGCACATCTGGGCTGCCTGGCTTGATCCCGTGGGTTACACAACAGCTGGGGCACGGGGATGGGCGATGGAGCTGGCAGGGATTCCTGTGCTGGGGATGGAGATGGAGCTGGTGGGGATTCCTCGTGCTGTAGAAAAAATGGGTGTTCAGTTCCTCCCCTCTGCTCTCCCCAGACTGCAATAAGGTCACTGACCAGTGCCTGTCTTACTTCAAACGTTGTGGGAACATCTGCCAGATCGACCTGAGGTACTGCAAGCAAGTGACGAAGGAGGGCTGCGAGCAGTTCATAGCGGAGATGTCCGTAAGTGTCCAGTTCGGGCAGGTGGAAGAAAAACTTCTGCAAAAACTGAGTTAGTTAAAGGACTTGTGTAAATACTGGGGCGAGGGGGGGAAGGGACTAAGAACACGTAGGGATTTTATTTTCAATTGGGAACTTGGAATATCAGAAAATGCCGCGATTGGATTTTACAACTCTTGTTGAGGAGAGAACAACGTGAAACTACCCATGTTAAGAATTTCAACTCGTGCCACTAATTCAGTCCACCTGGGATGCCCTGCACTGGCTCTTATGCAAATTCATAAGGCGACTGTTACCGATGATAATTGTTCACACCCTGGAAGAGGACTGAGCTCCAAGAAATACTGTTATTTAAAGTACCACAGCATGTGCTTGGTAGTGTAAATTTGATTTCTGCTTTTCATTTCTTAAAACAAGAAAAAAAAAAAAGTTGGTGTCATTTAAGTGGACCACGCACTGCATTTCTGCCTTCTTAACACGTTTTGTTTTGTTACATCTTACATTATGCAGAACTATTTTTGTACAAAAATTGTTTAAAAATTATTTATGCAATGTTTGAATGCATTACCAGTGTTTCGGTTTTGATTGCCAATTTTTATCTTTACTTATGGTAGGCGAGAACTTAACCTATACTTCGTAGGCAGTATCTATCTACAAACGTGCCCAGGTCAGGAAAAGTAGGTTCATACTTTCAACTTAAAGCATGTTTTAATGGAAGTTTATATCCTGCTTTGTATACTTCAGAAGTGACATAAGCATGTTGTGGAAATAAGGTGTAAATTATAGTTGAAGTAAAACACTTTTATCTGTATAGAAATCACCTTTTTCTCAAAATTTTAAAAAAATTCCAATTTCAGCTTTTGCACATAGGAGGGTTTCACTCTGTAGCATGAGCTCTTGTACTCAATATAAAATTAATTTATACAGTGAGTCCAGCAGTAGAATAAATGGTCAAACGTAGTCTCTCTTTCTTTGAAGTGTGAGTTGAGTTCTCATTTAAGGTTTATAACATGGTTATTTCCTGATTGTAAAATTCTGCATTCATAAGTGCCATTGTTGTATGGTGTTGTTTTCGTAGACCTTCCTGATGCAGTTTTACCTTTGTTGAATTTGTATAAACAATTGTACAAAAACAGGCGCTGGCTCTGCGCGTTTCTGTCGGGGCAGGGCGGGAGCGGCCGCAGGGAGCTCTGGCCCAGGGCTCGGAGCATTTTCCAGGAGCACTGACAGCTTGAGAACATGAAAGCCCCAGCACAGCCAGGGCTGGGTAAGAAAAGAGACAGAGGCTGAGAGAGCCCATCAGCGATCTTTATTAAGCTCGAGTGGCTAATGAGCAGCATGGAAATAACACCGAGGGCATGTCTGTCTTCATTAGCCTCCCCTCTGGACAGACTCCAGGAATTAAGTACCATTAAAAAGTTACTTCTAAAAAATAAAGCCATTGAGAGGTTTGCTCCCTTCTGAAAAGTAACCCAGTAGAGCTTGGAGCTGTGTTTTGTGTGAGGAGGAGCTGCTTTCTCTCTTCCAAGCCAGTTTAACAGTTCACAAAAATAAGAGCAGGTGCCAGTACAGCATGGGTCCAGTTCTCAGGTCCTACACCCTCAGCCAAGCACAGCCTTGGCTCTGGAACTTTGCTGCCACATGGGAAATCAAAGGAGAAACTGGACCTTTTTTAATCAACTTGACTTAGAGAATAACTGGACACACATGGTCCTTCCTCACCTCTTTTTTACAGTGAACTTCACCAGTCCCAGTTTGTGGCCATGCTTGGTCACAGAGCTCCTGTTCTCAACCCCAGCACGAGCTCTTCTTCCAAGAGGACCTGGAGCCCAGCTCATGGCACAAAGCTCAGGCTGACACTGGGCCAAGGGCTGGCAGCATTACAGGGCCCTCAGCCAGCCCCCTGGGCAGCTGGCTTGGATGACCTGGCTTTGGGTGAGAGTCTGTGAACAGGAGATTTTAAACAAAAACTGTCCCTGCTCCTATCCTCCTCCCCAGTTAAGGTTAGTAACGCTGTACATTCCACCTTAGCAGCAAGGAGGGGCCCCTGCTGAGGGTTCACAGTAACATCAGGCTGTCGGCACATGGAGTACAATCAGCACAGATTAATAGTTACAACAGGCATGAGCAGATTAAGGACCACGCTAACACGGTTTACTATAGTACCCCTTCTTAAAAAAATAGTTTATTCCTAAACCAAAAACCACTTAGTAATTGGTCTGTGGAGCCCACCAGGCAGAGCCCAGTGCAGCCCCTGAGCCCTGCAAAGTGATGGAGTGTTTTGTACACTGACAGAGAACAGCCAAGACAGCACACGTGTCATGACAGACATTCAGAGGGAGCAATCAGCATAAAGCACGATTGCTTAAGGGCTTCTGTGCGGGAACAGTTCATGGCAGTGCTTCCTAAGCTGTGTCCGACACCAGCACCCAGCCGGGCTGTCGGAACAGATACATTCTATCCCTAGGGAAAAGCTGAATAATCAACTGATATATTCCTTGCTTCTAATGCACTAGAGAACACCACAGGCTAATAGGCTCAAGCACAGGTGTTAACTGACCACTTGCCGAGTGCTGAATGCATAAGGACAGGTGAGATTCTTCAGAAGAGAGCAAGAACTGCTGTAAACAGTTTGACTCCAACAATCTCTGGGGCTGTAAGGTCAGTGGGGCAGCACCTGGGCCTGCCCAGCCCTGCACTGCAGGAGCTGCTTGAAAAGCCTCTCACCAACTTCTACATCTTGATGTCAAAAAGGCCGAGTTTAAGCAAGACGACAACGCTGCCGTGTGCCCCAGGGCCCAGCGCTCCTGCCCACAGGAATCCTGCCCCCCCAGGGATCCTGCCCCCCAGGGATCCTGCCCGGGGCACGGGGGCAGGGCTGGGTTACTGGGTTAGGATTTGAAGACGTGCACGGCCCGCACGACGTACTGGCGGCAGATGGGGCACTCGCTCATCCTCTTGCCGCACTTGGTGCAGGTGACCATGTGGCCGCACTCCAGCAGCACGCAGTCGATCACGGCGTCCATGCAGATCCGGCACAGGTTGTCGTCCTCCTCGCTCAGCTGCATCCTCTCCCCCTCTGGAAACCAACAGAGAGGGAGGTCACGGCCCTGGGCCCTGCAGAACTGGGGCAGTTCCAGCCTAGCCATGCTCCATCCCCTCACGTGAGCTTTTTTAACCCCTAGCTAAGAATTAATCCATATTCCTCCAAAAATAAGCAAAGAAATAAGAACTAGAAAGCCCCTCAAATGAACATCCAATATTTGGCTTCATTCTTTAAACTCAAGGAACTATTTTCAAGTCAGAATGTAATGACTGAAATAATGTGCTGGATTAAAATTCAGAGCATGGTGGTTTTCCATCTCGGAGCTCAGTTTGGCAGAACACTTTCCTCAGAAGATTAAACACAAGAATAATAAAGTAGACTAAGAAGTGGAAGCCTTAAGTAGGCCATAAAGGTGGCAGAAGTGAACAAAACCTGTCAAGTTTCATTGCAAATAGTCACCATCCCCATCAATAACTGAACATTCCATCAGATTGTGGTGAAAAAAATCAACCTTAAGTTTAAAGTTTTTTCCCCCAAGTTTTGTGTGAGCAGGAATTAGTCTGAGGACACATTACACAAGTGAAAGACTCCCAACTGCTGCATGGAGCAGAGGGTAGAACAGCAGCCACTGAGCTGCAGCCACAGAAACACCTTGTGAAAACGTGGGCTGAGACCAAAGCACTTGGACTTTTGTCACTAGAGATTTTAATTCTGCAGTAACAGCCCTGAAGTGCCCTGATCTGCACAGCTACAGAGCAGCTCTGGCTAATGCCCTGTGAAACCCAGCAAAGCACAGGGAGGTGCCAAGTTTCAGTTCTCTGAGGAACCAGTTCTTGGTTGTGCAATTTTACCTTCACCATGAAAGCTGAGCTCTTCAAGCTTTGGAAGAAAGCCTCAAAAAACCAGCACAATCCTGGAAAGCTTTGTTTAATCCCTACAGCCACATTCAGCTACTCTAGGGGCACCCTGCACTGTTAAAACACATTTTCCAGGTGTTCCAGCAGAGCAGACCAAGTTCAGATACTGAGTTCTTCCACTGACAGAACCAAACCAGAAACTGGAAACCAGAAAGTCGGTATCTTAAGAAAGCAGAAATAAAGTATAAACCTACGTGTCTTGTGGTTCTCCTCATTCTCTTTGTACAGTCTGCTCACTTTTTCCACAAGTTCCCATTTTTCACAGCATCCTGAGTAGTTGACAAAATTGCAGGCGAGGATTTCCTTCAGCTGCCGAACACTCAACCCTTCAATGTCTTCCAGACTGGAAATGTCAGACAGGGACGCCCTCGCTCTCTTCCTGGCCAGCCCTGGGGTCTGAAACACATCAGTTGTGTGGTTTGAACTGCCCTGCTTAGTTCAGAGCACCAGAGCTGGAGCACGTGAAGCTGCAGCAGCTTAGCTAAAGTTTAATTCTTTTTGAAGCCAGTGTGTGCAGACATTCATTGCTAGACACAGCAACCTCTGGAAGAACCAGAGCATGAGGCCAAATGTTGGCAGAGATCTGAAACACTTTGTGGTGTCACACAGCAAAAATCTATTCTTTGGATAGTTCATATCTCACCTGCTCTCCTGCACTTTCTTCTTCTTCATTATTTACAGATGTTTCCGTTTGCCCCTGTGTACAAAATGAAACTCATCAGGATAAAAGCCCTTGTTACTGCCTTACAAAACACTTTCCTTCCTACCAAGGTGATCACAGGTGACAGTGAAATGACATTTTGAAGTTCCAACTGCTACTAATCATTCCAGGTTTAAGTCGCTTCTGACATGAACTAGAAATCTTTGCTAATTATCTCCAGCTTTCAGGTGCAGGGTACAAAAGGCATTTTTCCTGCCCCTCCAAAATGTATCAATTGGTGGTTTATTTTAAATTGATACATAACTATCAAACCCCAAAGCAATGCTATTGCATAGAACACGTTAATCACTGTACCCGTGAAGGTGTTCCACTTCCTGTGCTTCCCCTTCTGTTGGCAAGTTCTCCTGGGTTTGACACGGATGCAGAGGTGGAAAAGGAGTGGGTGAAAAAGCCCGAAGTCTGTGACCGTGACGAGCGCAAGCCGCCGGCGTCCGTGTCCTCCCCCGAGCCCAGGCCGTGGTGGCACAGCACCAGCTCCACCAGGTCTTCCTTCTCCCTGCAGGTGTCCGTGGGGATGTTCCTGAGGATCAGGTACTGACGCAGATCCTTCACTTTCAGTCTCATTAGCTGAGGGCGCTGGAAGGCCGTTTCTTGCAGCAAGTGACAAGTGGAACATCTTCTGAGATTCTCTTGCAAGACTGAACAAACCGAGCAAAAATCCTTTTTGCAGTCACAGCACACGTGCTGAGGGGAAAGGAGGGAACTGTTCAGCTGTGGGTCACAGGAAACAAATCCAGGCCCTGCTCTCTCCTTCTCCTGGCTGCAGAATTTACTATTAGCTCTTCCACTGTCAGTTGTGACAGACATAATTTTTAAGATTTAAATACAGAAAACTGCCCCGTCAGTTTTGCAAGTGTTCCAAGAGAGTCCCTCGCTCTTTTGGCACTACTGAAGCTGATTTGAGGTTTCAGTGAAAAATATTATGAAGAAACAAATGAATAAAGTACTCAAGTTGTAGTTTAGACAACAAATGAAACTAAAACCAACTTTATGGTCTGTTAAAATACTTGTGAATGTACTGTCACTGTCACGTGTGTAAAAAAACAGTATAACCCCAAACTTTAGAGAACCTGTTGCTCCCTCAACTGATTCAAAGGAGGCCTCACATGTGATGAATCACATGGGAGGGAAATACTCCCAAAAGCCCAGATGTCACTTCTGAGGAGAGCTTTGTTCAAAGGACTCACAATACACAAAAGGTGGAATGGACAAGACTGCCAGCATTCCTGCTGCTGTGAACAAACCCAACCTCCTCAAGGTTTCCAGGATTATAGTAAATTAAGATTGGCTTCAGAAATGTCCCTCCACGACACTTCATTCAACAAAGCCTTGCCAAGTGAACAGGACATGTTGGAAGGGGAAAACAACACACAAACTGAGAAGGGAGGCTTCATGATTATCTGACAGAGATGCAGAGGATTAGGTCACTGAGGGGACAAAATAACAATCCTGGACAGTTGTGATACACAGAAATAATAAAATATGAACAACCTCAGTTTTATTTATGTGCATTAACCCACCAACCTGCCTCCCAAAGAAGGAAGAGGCTGTTGGAGCACAACAGCAGAACTAAAGCTGGTCAGGAAAAAAACAGAACTTGCAGAAGGAAGCTCTAATACTGTATGGTGAGTTTTTAACTTTTCCATCACACAGTCTGTTCACTGCAGTACTCAACCACTGTTTGGTGCCACGTTCAAAACCAGATTTGCTTTACTGTTAAAGATTCTGAAGCTAACACATATATCTTACAAATCAGAGTCCATTAATTTTCAGGCCAGCCCAGATCCAACATGTCACTGACTAATGAACTTCAGACTAATGAATCTCAGACTAACTTCTAATCCGGGCTGACAGTAATTTCCTGTGACCTCAGAATAAGGCACTTCCTCCCCCAGGTTTCTCAGAAACACACACGCATGTCCCAGTATGCCACAGATGAGTTCAGAGGGGCAAGAATACAGCACAATAGGAAATATACTCACTTTTTTCCTGAAAACTGAAAAGGAAAGTCCACAGGCTTTGCAGACGACGTTGGTGCTGGCTGCAGCAGGAGCTGGGTATGCTGAGAAGCCTGTGCTTGGTGTAAACCTGAAGGGGCCAGCACCCCCCCCAAAGCCAGCCTGCTGGCCACGCACTGCTCCCGTACCCATGACTTCATTCAGCAACCCGCAGCAGGATGCCCACATGGAAGTAGCTCCCGCCTGCAAACATCACAGAGCAAGCAAAGGCAGAGGATCAGTATCTGGAAGCCCACATCAGATGGGACTTGCTGCTGAGGAGCTCCTTCACTCCATCTGTCATCATCCCAGGAGCATGCGGTGCGAGCTGCCGGAGCTCCAGGACCCCAGCAGCGCCCGGCTGAAATCCAAAGTGGGAAAGATTTGCCTCCGAGAGGCCAAGGCAGGCACGGGGAGCTCATGCTCACAGCTCCTCTTCTAGAGAATTCCCCACAAAAAGAGTCAGGAATCTGAGGAGTGATGCAACAGGAAGGAGGGACTGACAGCCCATTGTAGGTGCCGGGCAAACCCCAGAACGGTGACAGGCACAAACAGCAACTTCTCGTGATTAATGCAGAACTGTCCCTGCAGGATCTGCTCCAGAACTCAGCCAGCTCTTGCATGACTCACAACAAAACTCTCTCTAAAATAACATTCCTGGTTTTGAAACTTGAAAACCAACCTTCTTTAGAAGATAATTACAGTCTGGTTTCACCGAGAAGGAAACATTTTTCAAGATCTCCCTGAACCTCCTTGTTCCGCTGCTTTACAGAATGTCTAACAAAAGTTAAAATAAATCTAAATAAACTTACTTTCTATTAATTGTATTTCAGTTTTGAGTTCTGAACACATAAACTAAGTGCTGCCTTTTATTCCTGGAAGCCTTTAGCACTGGATTCTCTATCAAAAGCTCATATTCTACTTAAAGGTGGAATGTGGGCTCCAAGTTGGGCAGGGGACGAGTTTAATCACTGTCAGGCGGCTCCCTGAGACCTGCTAGAAAAAACACCATTTTCCAACAGAATCACATCAGGTTCTCCCTGAAAGGAAGCTGAGGCATACAACTTCCTTTTAAACACAATTATTTTTTCATCTGTTTTACTTTAACAGCTGTTCTCTTTTTCATTCCAGGACAGCATAATTTTTTTTAATCTTTTTTTTTTTTTTTTCCCAAAGCACCAAGACAGGAAATAATTGCTTTTGAGACTTAATTCTTGCTGTAAAACCCCAACCAACCAGAACACGCACTTCAGCTCTGTAACGTGGTGCTTTAATTCCTGTAGTAACTGCACTAATTTCTAGATGAAGTTGCACATTTGCCCTGAACTGAACACAATCCTCTTACATTTGTGGGAACTTAATGCCACAATAACTGGGGATAGGCCAGAGCGTCTCCTTTCAAACCACAGAGCACAAAAGGTAAGAGAACAAGAGCTTCAGTTACAACATCAAATATACATTCTAATTAAATCCTCTCATCATTATGGGTATTTCAACAGCAGAATTCATCCCAGTGAAACAAGAACCCTCCCTGCCCTGGGCACCCTGGGCACAGGAGATCCTCCTCAGCTTCCTCCAGGGGGATGAACTCCAGCAGCCCTTCCCTGACCTGCAGGAGCTCACACACAGCTCACTCCAGCCTGGCACGCACATCCCAGCCTCCAACTAAAGCTTGGTTTATATTTCTCCATTACAAGCACTGTGGAAATGCATTAATATTAATTGTCCCTGGACAAAACGTTAATTATCCTGGTTTATTAGGCAAGAGGAATTAACTTTCCAGAAATACATCCTGAAAACCAATGACGGTCCAGCACAGCTCTGAGTTTTAAAACTTGGAACTTCTGAAAAACACTTCCTCTCGCCTTAAGGGAAAGCTGTAACACAACCATTCCTCTCATTCATCACCCATTCTTCAAAACTGAGGAGCTAATTTTGTGTCTAAAATATTTCAAAGCACTTTCTAAAATATTTCCAATTTTTCTGTTATTTACATTTTCATATAAATAACAGAAAAATAAAATAATGAACCAAAAGGATCTGCCAAAATTCAACTTCCTTTTTTACACAACTGTGGCCTGTTCAGGGGGTCACAGCAGCAGCAGAACACACAATGACTGAAGGACATGAGACATTTGATACCACAACCCTGGCCTGAGAATTTAACACCTGCTTCTTAGACTTATTCTATTCCAGAGCCTGTAACAACTGTTCAGACATCACTGTCAACACCAAACATATATATTTTTAGGAACTTTCTGTTACCCATTTTGGACACGGGGAAGTTGTTGGTTTCAAACGGAAAACCTCTCTTATCTTGCTGGCAACCACTTAAGGTGAAAGGTAGGGCTACGTGGGCATTAATTTTCTCCTTAACCTACGTCACCTGTGGGCTCCTTCTATGCCCTCAGGTCATTAACTGATAATTGAATTACGGTGTCTAGACTCTCCATATTGCTCTGTAACAGAAATGGCACCGTGCTGAAAAGCACCAACAAACACACAAATTAAACACGCTAAAACAAAAAATTCCTCCCTTGACAATTAATCAAAACATTCCCAATTTCTGCACCAAAACCATCAGTCTCCACTTCCACGGACAAGCTGCCATCGGTACCTTTCCTCTCCATACCTTATGTGCATCTCATAGGAGCAAAATCCTCCGTCCCAACTTCTCTGCGGCTGTTTTTGCTTTAAGGGTGTTTAGTTACCTGACGAGGATTTCACCTGCTGCTCCTGACCCACCTGTGCAAGCTGGGTGTGCTACCAAAGCCGCAGAACGACAGGAGAGCGGCGGGAGGGATTTAGTTCTAATCATTTTAACTGAAACTTCCTTTTTACACCCACCCTTGGACCAAGCAGAGCTTTTCCGGGACGGCACGACAGCCCCGGGCGCGGCGCGGCGCCTCAGGGGAAGGGCCGGAGCTCCGGGAGCCTCCGGTGTGCCCCTCACAGGCCCGGCCCGGCCCTGCCCGGCCGCTGACTCAGCGCGGGGCCCCTCGGCTCGGCGGGGCCGGCCCGCGCGCCCCTCACAGCGGGGCGGGACCGAGGCCTGAGGC
>VYXD01016035.1:193546-233123 GCA_013397195.1 Hylia prasina
ACGAGAGCCTGTACTTCAACCCGATGCTGACGAACGGCGTCGTGCACGCGAACGTGTTCGGCGTCCGCGACTGGGTCACCCCGCACAAGATGGCCCTGCTGGTGCTGCTCAGCGAGCTGGGCCGCGCCGGCTCGCAGCTCGGCCTGCTGGAGCGGCGGCGGCTCAACCGGCTGCTGCTGCCGCTGCTGCAGGTCGGGGCCCGCGCTGGGGCGGGGGGAAGGGTGGCCCCGTTGTGTCGCGGCCTGTCGCGATATGTCGCTGTCCTCCGCAGGGTCCGGATATGGCGCTGTCGCGGCTGCGCAAGGCCATCGAGGAGTGCTGCCCGCACCTGGCCAGCTCCGTCCACATCAGGTGCGGGGTCCGTGCGGGCGNGTGGGGGGCCCGTGCGGGCGGGGCGGGGGAGGAGCCGCCGAGGCCGCCGCGGTGCGGATCCTCTGCGCCGTTTGTGTCCGCAAAGTGCTCTGAAACGTGTGAATGTCGGCTTTTAAAAGCGTGCGTTTGGGCCAAAAGTCTACTTCGACAGATTTCTTACTTGTCATAACTAAGTTCTGAAAGGCACCAACATCGAAGTTTAAAGTTTATGTGGGACAGATCTGCTGTCATATCAGATAACTCACTAAACAACAGTTCCAAAAATGTAATCAGTCAAAAAATTTAAATTTCAAAATCAAACATAATTTTTAAAATATTCCTATTTATTTTAAGAATAACCATCTCTGCTAATTATTCTCTTTTAATAAAGACCTGTTTAAAAAGAAAAAAAGCCCAAAGCTGATTATTATTTGGCTTACCAATACTTAATATATCATTTATCTCAGTATGAAAACCTCCTGGGTCCAAGAAATTAGTTATCACTTATTTGTATTTACTCATTTATGCTGGAAGCAAGAGAACATTTTATTTTATGGCTATATTAATACCCTAAAAATGTAATTTTCTTCCCCTGTTCAGGTTAAAACTTATGGCAGAAGGAGAACTGAAAGACATGGAACAATTTTTTGATGACCTTTCAGATTCATTCTCAGGGACAGAGCCTGAAGTTCATAAAACAAGTGTAGTAGGTAAATAATGGTGATCCATAAGTTATTTCTGATGTGATATCTGTCATTGATGTGACTGCCTCAGGACACAATTTTGTTTTTCTGGGGAGATGTAAAATTGCAGAATGTCGTTTTCCTCTTGCTCGGATGTTGCATATTAACCAACGTTATGCACATTGTGAGGTTGTTCCTGATTTTAACAATTTCTCACTTATCTTTAGTGAGATTTGCTGCTAAATTTAGACCAGATTTACACCCTGCAACACTGAGTTGTATCGTTGAGATGAGACTCACTAATTTCTCTTCCATTTCTCATTAATTTCTGTTTAATGAGGAACTAAATGATGTTGTTTAAGCTGCTGGCCATGGTTTTGGTCTCCTGTCTGCAGCAGCACCTGACAGTCCGTGCTCACAGCAGGCATTTCCCTCTCCAGGTCTGTTCCTGCGCCACATGATCCTGGCATACAACAAACTCTCCTTCAGCCAGGTGTACAAACTGTACACAGCACTGCAGCAGTACTTCAGAAAGGATGAGAAGAAGGATGGAGCTGATGAGAATGAGATGGAGCTGACAAATCCAGAGGAGCTGGATGGGAAAATGGAGAAAGAAGAACTTGACGGGCCTTTAAGGTGATAAATTCGTGCTAAAGCCTTTCCCACCTCTTAAGAGAGTTTGTGTTTTCTTTTTAAAGCAGCCGGGCTGAGCTTTGTGGCCGCTCGTTTCCTTGGTGCCACCGTGTGGTAACATTTGTCAGCGGCTCGGGAAGGTGGCACTGCCCCGTCCTCGCCCTCGCTCAGGGAGCCACAGCCCAAAGGCAGCTGCTGCCCACAGTTTCCCACTCCTCTGCTTGTCACGTGCTAAAACTGTTGGAGAGGTCACTTCTGCTTCCAACGAGGAAAGGTTGCTCAATAAGGAGAAGTTAAGTTGAAAACGGTTTTGTTTTGCTTTTCACCATTCTACAAATAAAAGAACTTGTGTCTTTTTAGCTCAAAAAGGAGAAGCAAATACTGAGAGTTTTCACCTGCTGAAGAGGTGCTCCGTTGTAAGAACAATCCTCAAAGTGTTTTATGTGTCCATGTATTTGAAATGCACTTTACAAACTGTATTTGTGTAAACTTGTGCAGGAGTTGCTGCATCGTGAGTCAGACAGCAGCTTTTGGGGTCTGGCTGTGTGCTGGACTTGCTGGCTTTCCACAGAGTAAATGTCTTGCAGAACAGCTGTTTCCAGCAGTGATGGATGTGGCCAAAGTGCCAGTTCATCTCCTTGGGACTGTCTTCAGAAGGCAGAAAAAACAGAGCAGAGCCATTTGAATATGTCAGTTCCAAATCTCTCTGCTGTTTTTCTTTAGGTTTTTTTTAGGGTAACGTTGCTGTCATCTGCAGTCTCTGCAGGTTGAAGCTAAACTGTGTGAAATCATTTGGATTGCTGACTTTGGTGGAGTAAATATTGTTCTTTATTAAAGTTTTCTCAGTGTTCTTCCATGCTTCGAGCTGTAAAACTTTGTAAAACAAAAGTGTGGGATGTCTGATTAAATATGTTTCTGTGTTGTCTTTCCTTGCCCCTGTATCTTACCAGGGAAGAAGAGATAGCCTGCAGTGGGCCTCTTTCCCAGAAACAAGCAGAGTATTTTCTTTCTCAGCAGGTATGTTAATTCTCATTAAAGTGGAGGAAATGTTCCATAACATGAATTTCACCTTGAATTTTATCCACAGTGTCAGCTGTGATGTTTTCTCTGGTCTGGTAGAGGCTTGTTGATAGCTTGCATGTTGTTGCTCAGCATGAGCACTTGGGGCTATGAGTGTTTTATCCAGACATGTCACCATATGCTGATATTTGGTTCTCAGAAGGTCCTTCTGCTCTGCTTGCCTCACATTTCTGTGAAATGTGCAGTTTTGTTGGTTATTCCAGCTGGTAAATAAAAAAGGGAACAGAAATACACATGGACACAAATGTCAGTAATTCAGTAGTCAGTAATGCTAATTTTAATTTGTAATTTTTCATTAATTGAACTGCTTGCCAAAGCAAACTGTGGATTTATTGATTTGTTTTCCTGAGGGTTGGTTTTTTGTGTGTGAGAAGATAAATGTAATTCCAGTGAGCAATGTGTGGCATTAGTTCTTCAGAGAGAAACTTAACCAGGATTCTTTAAGTGCCTTTAAATAGTCCTTTGAGTAAGGTTTTATTTGACTTGGTCTCTCTGATCTTTGCAAAGTGAACACTATAATATAATATAGAATCAAACTGCCACTGTCATAGTAGAGCTACAAAATCTTCTTTAATGTTCTCTCCAAGCAGATAACAACCTGACAATCCTGTACCACAATAGTTTTTGTAACCCTCCTTATATACATATCTTACTTTTACTGTTCAAATTTTATTCCAGGCTTCTTTACTAAAGAATGATGAGACAAAGGCTCTTGCTCCAGCATCTTTACAAAAGGAATTGAACAACTTGTTAAAATTTAATCCAGACTTTGCTGAAGCAGTAAGTATCTTTTTCTTCATCCAGAAGGGTTGTAAAAGAATTTCTTATCTCTAGGATAGGATTATTTGGAAGTAATTTATTCTCTATTGAAATATAAGTAGGTGATAAAATTGTGAGCACGTTGCATGTAAATGTTTAGTAATTCAGACTAAAACTCCTGAAGGTACAGAAACCATAATTAAGCAAAGTACTTCCCCTTCATGCACAGATATAAGCCTCTTAATTTTGAACTAAGTCCATTCTTGTTCAACTAAATCTAAAACTTACTTCTTTTACCCACATTTTCCTAAGGAATTTCAGGCCTCATACTCTGTAGTTTAAAAATCAGTATTAAGTGCAATATCTGTTAATTTTGCTGGTTGTTGTTCACTTTGCTTCTGCTCATTAATACTAATTTATACTGAAAGCCCCAGACAACTCATGCTGAGGAGCATTTCCAGACCTGTGGTGTGAGCTCTTGCTTTGTCCCTCAACAGCTTCTTCTTGAGCAAATTCCATAAATTCAACTCTTTCCTGCCCTGCTTTCTGCCTCTTCCTCCCAGCAGCCCCGGGCTGAGCAGACAGGATTTTCCTTGCCTTGTTTGGAAGGGTATCCATGAAAGGGCTGCCACAGTCCCTGGCTGGACTTCACAGCATAAAGGATTATCCTGCCCAGTTCTCCATGCCAAAAAGAAAATACATAATTTTAGCATCTCCTTTCTATCTGCACAGCATTTGGAAGCAGTGCTGATGTTTCTTAGTATCTTCCTGAGTGCAGACATTGTGGGAGTCCTGCCTTCATTCCCACTCGCACTTCACACATAAATACAGGGATTCCACCTTTGTGGAGATCTCAGACTGTCTGGGATCATTCTGAAAGCCAAATTTTGTAATCTTCTCATTTGGTAGATCCTGTTAGGGCAGACAGCCAATATTGTCCAAGCAAATTATCCAATTTTATCCAGAAATTCTGCCCAGGTAGTATCAGTATTGCAACTTCTGATCAGTATTTCACCGTTACAGGTTCTGAACAAAAATACCTGGTAATTATAAACAAAGCCTCCGGTGTAGTATCTGTACAATTAAAGCTGGGTTTTGTTTCCCTTTCCAGCATTATTTAAGCTACTTAAACAGCCTCAGGGTGCAAGATGTCTTCAGTTCCACACACAGCCTCCTGCATTACTTCGACCGGCTGATCCTGACGGGGGCAGAGAGCAAAAGCAACGGGGACGAGGGCTACGGGCGGAGCCTGCGCTACGCCGCGCTCAACCTGGCGGCCCTGCATTGCCGCTTCGGCCACTAGTAAGGAATTCACCCCGGGGCATCTCAAAGTGCCCACAAAGTGCACTCCAGCCCTTGTGAAAATCCCCCCCGGGGCTCTCTCTCTCTTGACGGCGGCTGTGGTTGGGTTGGGATCCTCTCGAGATCTTGATTTGTTTGGGTTCGGTTTTGTTTTGATGTTTATTTGGTTTCTATAATAACTGAGCCATCTAAGAGTTGACATTTGTCTGTGTCCTGGGTATTTTAAGTGTTCAATTACATTTCCATGACCTCAGAAGAGTCAGTGGTCACAAATGCCTATTTTCATCCATATTTTCAAGGAAGTGTGGTTGGTTTTCTGCAAGTCAACATAGAGCTGATGATCTGGCAAAAGAAAAATTAAACATAAAAAGCCATCTAAGCTTTTAAAATTTTAAATGCCACAGGGGTTGGGATTTATTCTGTTGATAAAGCTGGCCTACCCATCTTCATTTATGGTTTGCATTTATTGATTGCTGCCTCGAGGCATGATGTGAAAGGACTGGAGAGGGGAAGGACACTGCAAAGTTGAGAGCAACAGTTTCTACACAGGCAGATTCTAAATGTTGCCCCAGTTCAAATAATAACTTGGCACCATGGCCTGTACAGGGTTTGAAAGCCCATGTAGGGGTTACAGCTGCATTTTGGTTTGCAGATGCTGTCAGACTTACTGTCCTGAAAACCAGAATGCACTGCAGAGTGCTGGGAGGAAAACACAGGCTGTAAAATCAGAGATCCGAGTGCATTATGCATAATTCAGATCAATATTTCTCTGGATCAGGATGCTGTATCTTAAGCACTGTGGGAATGCTGATTGTTCTCCCTCTGTCTGCTCCTAGCCAGCAGGCTGAACTGGCACTTCAGGAAGCCATCAGGATTGCCCAGGAGTCCAATGACCACGTCTGCCTGCAGCACTGCCTGGTAAGAGCTCGGTTCTAATGGGGCTTGAGTTGTTTTGCTCAGTGAACTGTTGCAGAACTTCTCTCACAGCAGCATCTCCCCCAGAGCATTTGACTGCCCAGCAGTGGGGTGAAGCACTTCTGGCACCCAGGGCAACAAACTGCAGGATCATGGGATGTTTTATTGCAGCTCAGGGTTAATTTCTTAAGCAGCAATTGTTATTCTAGAGATCTCAAAGTAAGCTCAAAGTTGATTCTTAGATTTGTAAAAAGAAGTATTTCAGAAGCTTCCTCCTTCCTGTCTGTTGAATTCTCAGAGTAATCACCTTTAGAGCAAGCAAAGTGGGAGGGAAGGACTTGGATTTCTCTCTATTTTCCCCCCTGTAATTAACATTATAATGAATTGACATCAGTGGTATCAAACTCCTGAGGAGCCGCAGTCCACAGTTCCCTGTGTTTTTGTACATCATTGAACCTCCAGCTGGTGCCACACCAGCATCCCAGCCTAGCTGCACTTCTGACATGTTTTGCTGTGCAGCATTTAGTACAAATTTCCAGAGAATCAATCCTCTAGTGGTTTTTATATCCAGTGAGTTTTTGTTCATTCTGTAACAGCAAACAAGTTAAAAGGGCTGCAGCCGTCAGTTATTTGCAATGAGATTTTGATCTTTTTCCTTGCTAGAGTTGGTTGTACATCCTGGAGCAGAAGATATTTGATAGCTGTGTTCTGCTGGAGCACTCTGTGAACAAATCCTTACATTTTGGATTGCCAGTGAGTCCATTTCATCAATCCTTAACTTAATTCTGGAACAAACCCGTGTGGTGATGGGTGTGTGTGTGATCAGAGTTTGGGGTCTTGTGGCTTGTCTGTTCAAAATATGTGACTGGATTTAAACAAACATGTTTTAACACTCCAAAATTAGCTGTTTCTATGACTTTTATTCTTCATATTAACAAGTCAGAGTTCAGTTGCTTTAATGCCAGAGCATTATTGCAAGGCTTACTGGTTTTCCTTCTAACTTGTTTGATTTTCAGGCAGCAAACTCTCTGTGGCTGCTGGCCCAGGCACCATTTTGGAAACAATCTGGTGCTCAGGGGAGGTTCTCCACCTTCCCTGAAGCTCAGGAATGATGCCTCTGGCAGGGCTTTGGACATGTTTACTTGTACAGCTCTGTGAAATCTTGCAGGGCAGCCCTCTCCTTTCGTAGTGCCCTAATAGATCTGTTGTCTGTTAATGTTTAGTTCTGTCTTCCACAAATCTGCAATTCCTTTGTTAAGAGAGCTGTTCTAAAATGGGCTAAACTGTTGTTGTTGGGAGATAGGAGCAGACATGGCCTCTTTGTGGGGAAGGAAGGAAAGCAAAGGCTCTGTTTTCACAGCAGTTCTGGAGAAATCCAGGTACTGGTCCTGTCCTCCTCCATAAGATTTCTGTGTGGGGGAGTGGAAATTACCTTTCACATCCAACAAAATGACATTCACATATGTGTGGGTGTGCATATATTTAAAGAAATGCCTGGAGCAGTGTTCCTTTGTCTGTTCTGTCTTTTTTGGGATCCTGTTTTAGTAGTTTAGCTCTGTTCCAGTGTAATTTGCAAGCCTGGGGTACTCTGTTGTCTTCCAACACCACAGGAATGTTTTTTTTTTCCTTCTTCCCAGTATCTTGCTTCCTTGGGGATACAGTCCTTGGTTCAGCAAAGAGCCTTTGCAGGAAAGGCTGCCAACAAACTAATGGATGCCTTAAAAGATTCTGATCTGTTGCATTGGAAACACAGCCTGTCAGAGCTCATTGACATCAGCATAGCACAGAAAACAGCCATTTGGAGATTATATGGCCGCAGGTATTTGCTTTGTTTGGAACTCCTGGATTAGCTGCTGCACTTGTTAGCACATAATGCATTTATATAGGTGTAACAAGTGACTCTGTCTCTCCAGTGCACTAAAATAAAGCAATCAGACTGTGATTCAGTACAGGCTGAGTGCAATTATTTCCATTCTCTTGTGTTCCTTTAAAACTCATACTGAACAAGAGATAGAGTTTCCATTTAGTAGTGGCAAATAGATCATAAATTGTTCCTGTGCTCCCACTTTCAGCATCTCTGTGCTTTGGCTGTGTGCAGCTTTCAGTCTGTAGTACTTGCTGTGCCTGCACAGTCCAGAGTCCTTGGACAGCAGTTATTTTACAAGTTTCCCTTCTCCCCAGGCCCTTGGCTAAACCAGCCAATGTAGACTATTGTCATAACAAGACCACAGATTTAAAATGCTTGTTGTTTGCCGCTTGAAAACTAAAAGGCATTTCTCTTGCACAAGCACCATGGCACTCCAGCAAGCCCAGACCTTGCTGAGCATGAACAGTCTGGAGGCTGTGAACGTGGGCGTTCAGCAGAACAACACCGAGTCCTTCGCCGTGGTGCTGTGTCACCTGGCACAGCTGCACGCAGAGCAGGTGAGCTTTACACACTTGCACAAGGTGCCATTTGGTGAGAGCACTGTGGGTGTTACTGACAGAGGGTGCAAGACTTGGCTTGTGGTTTTTTCTGCCTTTAACGCCTGCTCTGGGGGCAGAGACAGTGCAGGGTGTTTGCTTGGCAAATCCCTTCCCTGAGGGTTGGGCTGGAAGGGAGGGGAGCAGGGCCCACCCTGGCGCATTAATCAGTGACCCTCTCCATTCCAGGGGTACTTTGCAGCTGCTTCTGAAATACTGAAACACCTAAAGGAGAGATTCCCTCCCAACAGTCAGCATGCACAGGTGGGATACTTAACATTCAGCCTGTAAGGTATGTAACTATTATACAGTAGGATCTGAATCCCACTGCTCCTGAATTTTCCTCTGGATGCCTTGGGCCATACGTTTTCTCATTTCCCTTGGCTCATCCTCATGGGAAGCTGTGCAGCATCAGCTTCTTTACAAAAGCATGGAAAAGCTGCCTGTGTTGTTTTCAGACTGGTAAGACATTTCTCTCACCACAGCCTCCCAAGATGAAGCTGTTCAAGTAGAAATTTCATTAACAGAGGAATATACATCTGCTTCATGAGCACATAGAGTAATTAAATGCTCTGCATTGATTTGGAGCTTCAAAGTTCTGTTTAATTAGTGCTGCTTATTTTGATATATTACAACCCAGAAATAACTGAGATAATAGGCTAACAACCTGATTTTTGTATGACTCTGGGAAACATTGCCACAGGAGTCTATAAGATAGTATTTACATTGAAGTGTTGGAGATCTCATTAAGTATAGTGTGAACCTTCTCTTTTCACTACAGAACAAGTCTACTTGTCTACAAGTCTCAAATCATTAGTAATGATTTAAAAGAGCCTTTTTACTCAAAATGCAGTCAGGTAGGTGAACTTCAATATTGAAACATTAATCCAGACCTGAGCATTTCTGTTGAGGACAGTAATTCAGCAAATCCAATAATTGGACAATGGAGTCAGTGTGTCTAGACATAAATACCCCCAGGGAAAAATAAAAAGTAAATTCTAACTTGGGATTAGAAAACGAGCAGGCACAGCTTCTAAAACTTGTTTCTGGATGTTCTTTGTTTAGCTTTGGATGCTGTTTGATCAGAAAATACAGTTTGAGCGGGCCATGAATGATGGCAAATACCATGTAGCAGATTCTCTTGTAGCAGGAATTACAGCACTTAATAGCATTGAAGGTGTATACAGGTAAGAAATCATGGGTCTTCATGCACTTGCAGATGTGATCCATGAAGATAATGAAAAATTTAGCACAATGAACACTGGCAGTCACATGTGCTTACATATTTTTACCTTTCCAGAACTAGTTAAGGTCATGTTCAGCCTGTAGGGCTATTCCCTATGTCCTGCAATAATAATTTGTAGTTGTTTCTCTGGACGTTTTAAGAGCTGGAATAGTTGAAGTTGGTGTTATTGTAGCCATGAATCTTTTGTGGTAACAAAATTCTTCAAAATCTCCTCTACTCAAACCTGAGCACAAAGCAGATTTTTATGTCAAATAGCTGGGGAGGGAGCTCAGGCCTTGAGCGAATTCCTCAGTGGCCTGGTTTCTGCATCTCCAAAATGGAACAATATGATTTTTTTCACTCACCTGAAGGGGGACTTGTTCTAAATCGGAATGACATGTTAAAAATAGTTACAGTTAAAACTTGGTATTTGGTGAGTGTGAAAACCATCTTAGCGTTCAAAGAATTTCCTGTCGATTTTCAATGAGGCAAAACACCTAAAAGCAGCCAGTGCCAGTCAGCCAGAAGAGCAGCATTCAAGCTGTGGGACCTGATGCTTGTCCTTCTGGAATTGGACTGATCATGAATTCCCTGATCTTTAAATATTGTGCTCAGTGTCTGGTTCAGGGTGTTTGTACCCATCTCCTGCTGCTGTGCCTTTGGTCCTGACTTCCCTGTTCTCCATTTTCCTGTTGCTCTGTATCCTTGTTAGCTCAGGCCAATTTTAGCTGCTTTACCTCATACCTGTTTTTCTCACAGATAATTACTTATGCTTTCTAGCTTGCATGTCCTCCCACTTCTGCTGCCTGTTTGGCCTTTGGTTTTGGCAATCCCTGGTTTCTATCTAAAGCTGTTTTATGAGTTTGATCCTTTCTGCCTGGGAGTTGTCCAGTTGGCACCAGGGAGATCTGTTTTTCCTCCTGTCTGTGTGTGCAGCATGTGTGCACTTTGTCAGGGTGCCAGTCTGCAGTTACAAGAAACACAGGTCACAGAATAAAGGACCTGTTTTACTGTGTTCTGAGGAGCAGAAGTCTGTACAAAAATACAGTGATGTTTTCTTTCTTCCATGACAGAAAAGCCATTGTATTGAAGGCCCAAAATCAAATGTCAGAGGCACACAAACTTCTGCAGAAATTGTTGATCCACTGCCAGAAAATCAAGAACACTGAGATGGTGATTAGGTAAGAATGCTTCATTTTTCAGAGTATTAAAGCCACTTTGCAGTGATTAGAATCAGCCATTTCAATTTGTCTGTGTTCAGACTTCACTAGTCTTCAGATTACCTGCTGTGATTCTGAGATTACAGTCATTTCAATTATTAATTGCAGTATGGAGGAATCCTCAAAATATTGTGTCATTTAAACCTAGTTATTTTTAATATGTAAACTAAAAAGTGGTAAACTTAGAGTTCCATGAAGGTTCATGGAAAAAGGAAACACTGCATCAAAAATAAATAGGAAATGGAAATGTGTGTGTGTAGTTTTACCTTGATGTAAATCTTGAGAGAGCTATGGTGTTATTTAATCTTTTGTATGTCTGTGGCATCTCCTCTTAAGGGTGTAATTTAAATTTATTGTA
Organism: Hylia prasina; assembly: GCA_013397195.1. Taxonomy (NCBI): domain Eukaryota; kingdom Metazoa; phylum Chordata; class Aves; order Passeriformes; family Sylviidae; genus Hylia; species Hylia prasina. The sequence continues at coordinate 204,536 of VYXD01016035.1, forward strand.
TATGCAGCAGCATAATTCGTAATAAAACCAATACCACTGTGGATGGAATAATTCCCTGAGAAACAAGTGGGCATTTTTCATCCAGAGTGAAGGTTTGTAAGTGCTTGCCCCTGTTTGGTCAGGGTGCTGCTGTCCATAGCAGAGCTGTACTGGAGATCCTCGTGTCACACCATCGCGCTGCCCGTGCTGCTCCAGGCTCTGGCCCTCGCCCGGGAATACAGCCTGCAGTACTTGGCTTCTGAAACTGTGCTCAACTTGGCTTTCTCCCAGGTAGGTCTGATTTGTGTTTTCACAGGGCTGCAGGGCAACATTTGTTTTGGGGATCTGGATGCTGTTTTTACTCCTGTGAGATTTAAGAACGCAGCCTTGTTGGAATTATTGATTCTGAAGAAGCAAACTCTGAATGTAAAAGCTTTTGAGGAAGTTAATAAAAGTTGAGTTTCATGTGTATCACTAAAATATATAGTTATTGTATATAATTAAGCATCATGAATTTCCCCTGTCTTAATGTCTTCAGTTATTTTTTATGCTGGTATTTTGGCTTTCTAGTAGCACAGGTTGGCTTGTATGTTAAAAGTAATGCTGGTAATGAGTTCAGTTCTATTGTTTATTCTGAGAGGCGTGGCTGTCAGCAGTGACTGAGTGGATAAGCCTTTCCCAATCATTTCAGGGAGCAGCTCATTTCTACTGACAAGTTTTGATTTAAAAGAAGATTGTAGGAAAAAGTTGAAAAAAAATTGTGTGTATTACATCACATTATTAGAAACAGACATGGCTTGTGTTGGTGTTCCCTGAAGAGGCTGCTCATATCAGTGGATTCCAGTGTGAGACCAGCCAGTATTTCTCTTCCAGCTGATCCTTGGCATTCCTGAACAAGCCCTGAATATCCTGCACATGGCAATAGAACCTGTCTTGGCCCACGGAGCCGTCCTGGACAAAGGCTGTGCCATGTTCTTGGTGGCCAAATGTCAGGTGGCTTCTGCGGCTTCCTACACTCCACAAAAGAAGATTGAAGGTAGTGTGAACAGTAATTCTCACTGAAACTGCTCAGAAGTTCAAACCAGTGTGTGTACTGGAGTCCTGCTACACCAGAGTGTGTTACCTGGTTATTGGATACAAAATTAATTTGGAATTAGTTGTTCCACAGATGTTTATAATGGCACACTGTTTATCTGCATACTTTCACACACATAAATTGCAGCAAAGGCTGAATAATAGAAACTAGCTGAGAGGCCATGTTGCTAAGACACAAATGGTTTTGAAAAGCTGAGGAATTTACAATTGGCCTCCTTAGACTTAAGCTGCCTTGCTTGGAGTTGTTACTGTGATATTTTCTTAAATATGACTGTCCCCTTTTTCCCCACAGCTTTGGAATCTGCTATCTTGAATCTAAATGAAGCCAAGACTTACTTTGCCAAAGTGGACTGCAAAGAGCAGCTCAGAGACGTTCTCTACTTCCAAGCCCGGCTGTTCCACACCCTCGGCAAGACCCAGGAAAGAAACAAATGTGCCATGTTGTTCCGTCAGTTGCACCAGGAGCTGCCAGCACACGGTGTCCCCTTAATCAATGCCTTCAAGTGATGCATTTAAAGATGAGATTTGTTTGTTTTCCTGATTCGGTTTTGTTTGGGTTTTTTTTTGTTTGAACATCTTTTTATTGTGTTAAGTCATCTGTGTTTCAGAATAACTGCAATAAATCGTGGTCTGCTCTTGAACAAACTTGTGTTTTGCAACACAAACATCGTTTTCCACTCATTTCACTTTAATTCTGTACTTGAAATTAAGAAATTAGCGGGGAAAAAAGAGAAAAGATCCTCTTGACTGTGTTAAAAACAGACTAGGGAAGTAGTGCAGTCACGAAGAAGTAGTGTTCTGTTCCTAGCAGTGACATTTCCTGAATCAATGCAGGCTTTATGAACACAGGCGTACAAAAAATAGTGGAAAATGTAGGCAAAGCTCCTTTGTGCCCTTTTTAAGTGGTATGGAAGAGGGAATCTCATTTAAAACGTGTCCTTGCTTATAACCTGTCTGCAGTTGCTGTTTATGCTGCAGAAACAGATGGTGCTGGCCAGAAGGGGAAAAGAGAGGGTTCAGAGAGGTGTAACAGTGCAAAGCCCTGGCACTGTAGTTTTGTGTGTCCTTGTGCAGAGGGGGCATGAGAAGAGTGAAGAGTGGGCAACAACAGCCCCAGCTCAGCTGAAATGTTTTTATTGTGTGTGCTCTCCCCTCAGCACTGAGTCATTCACCTGCTCTGCTTTTATGGGTGAATAGATGGAGATCATGACTGAAGTACCTGGAGGGGCCTCCAGGAAATCTGGAGAGGGACTTTGGACAAGGGCCTGGAGTGACAGGACAAGGAGATGGCTTCTCACTGGCAGAGGGTGGGGTTGGATGGGACACTGGGGAGAAATTCTCCCCTGTGAGGGTGGGGAGGGAGGCTCTGGCACAGGGTGCTCAGAGAAGCTGTGGCTGTCTCATCTCTGGAAGTGTCCAAGGCCAGGTTGGATGGGGCTTGGAGCAGCCTGGGGTACTGGAAGGTGTCTCTGCCCATGAGATGGTCCCTTCTAACCCAATCCACTCTATAACTGAATATGTGATGTGCTGGCATTGACTGCTAGCAATGACATCCTCATTCTGGAAGAAAATTTCATTTTGGCTGTAGTGTGGAACTGGAGGGCAGATGGGATTGCACTCCCGTGAGTGTAAACCTTTTGTGGGTGCCAGTCACCTGGTGAATATATAAAAGCTGAACATCCTAAAACCTCAGGTAGTGCCCTGCTTGGAAGCAGTAGATTTTACTGGCATTTTTAGCAACAAGAAAGCAAGACCAGACCTAAACCTGGTTCTGCGGGGAAGAGAGAAGCACTAAGGTGTGGTTGAGACAAGAATAGTCCGGTGTTAGTTTACACATTCCATTAATTAGTGCTGCATCGGCACTGTTGGCAGATCATCAGGGCCTTGATTTTAAAACGATGTTTGCAACAGCAAAGGGGAAGCCAGCTTTGTGGAACTGGTGATGGCACATTCCCTCTCTGCTGTGTTTTAACCAACATCGAGGAGTTTAATCCTTAAAATGTTTGGAGCACCTACTGCGTTAAGGTAAGTGCATAAACCTGATTTTAGAGTGGCATTCAAGATTCTGGTCAAAAATATAGTGTTTATCGACAAAGCTGGCATGGAGGCCTGGATCTGCTCTGGGGAGCACTACAGTGTCAAAGTGGTGTCCATAAACGAACCGTGAAGCAAAATGAGGAAGAGAGTTTGGCCAGCTGTGGCATTTGCATCTGCTCAAGGCTGAAGCTGTTGCTTCATGAAAAGAAAACCGGGGGTGAGCTTGGTGCAGAAATGGTGCTGGATGGAAATAGAAACAAACCCTAAATACTGGACAAAGCAAGGGATATGCTTACCGAGGGCTGGGGTCAGCCGGGGTGTTAAAGGCCGTGTCCATGAGCTCTGTCTCAGCGCTGCAGAGCTGCAACTTGTGTGGGAACTGCTTGGTGGTGGCCTCTGTGACATTTCCAAACAACTGTTTTCCAAACCTCCCCTTCAGGTGGTGATTTGGGCAATCGCTCAGTGCGGGGTACCTGGCGCAGGTAACCCCGCTTTGCCCCCAGCCCATCTGACGCTGGGAGCCCAGTGTTTGCACGGGGGCAGGGGAGGAAGCGGCGGCGGGAGACGCCGGGGTTCGTGTCCCTCCCGAGGCGGACGCGGGGAGCCCGCAGCGGGGTCGGCGCCAATGGGACCGGCCGGGGCTCCGCGCTGCGTCCCGCGGGGCCGCGCGGCCCGGGGAGGGGGAGATAAAACACTGGGGAAAAAATAATAATAAACAAAAGAACAAAACACACCCAAGAGCGGCTTACAGGGGGTGGGCGGGCAGGATGCGGCTGCCCGAGGGGAAACCTGCCCTTCCCCGGGGCGGAGCAGTGCCTCCCTCTCTCCCTCCCTCCCTCCCTCTCTCCCTCCTTGCCCGGGGGGCTTCTCATTAGCAGAGCCATGTATTTAATCACAAAAGACTCTGATTGGATTAGCAGGAGTGACCTTTCCCAGATGGATGGGGCGCTCCCCGCCGTGGCAGTGACAGGCGCCAGGCGGGAGGGGACACCCAGCACACCCAACACTATTTTGGCAATGCAGGAGCACCCCCCCCAAAAAAACCTCAGGTTGTGCTGTGTAAGCAGCCCTTCCCTCNTCCTGTCCGGGGGTGAGCGGCGGGATCAGGGGTGCCAAGGAAAGATAGGCCATGGGGTTGGGGTTTTAAGGTTAAGGGGCAAGTGAGAGGGGAGATGGAGCTGGTGGAATGACCGTGTACAGGGGCCGGGTCTCATGAGAAGCCACAGGTTGGGTTGCTGCGAGTGACAGAGCGTGGTTAGGAGGTGGGATGCAGCCCTGCAGCCACGTGCACGGCACAGAGCATCAGAAGCATGAAGGTAACAGTTGAGACCAAGAGCAGAAGTGAGACGACCACGGGAAGCCGGTGTGATGGAGCTGTGGGCTGACTGCAATATGCTACAGGCGCAGAAACCATCCCTGGGGACAGGACCAGATTGTCCTCAGGGCCAGGGGGACCACGCTAGGGAGAGGATGTGTGGTGGCTGTGGGCACCAGAGCTGCCTTCATGGCCCGCTCCCACAGAGACAGCCCCTGTCCTGGCTCAACGTGAGCACTTTCTCTTGGGAAAAACAGCCAACAAACCCCAAAAGGCCATACCTGAGTGTGCTGTGAGGGGTGCCTGATGGACCGGCGCTGTTCCGGGAAGGTAATTTGGAGGAGCCTTTGCTTTCAGCTCTGCCCTAATGTCTTTTAAGTGGTGTTCACAAAGTGGAGAGCTGACCTAGTTTCCTCTCTTGTGGGTATCATGGGCTGGAGCTGATGTTTCCAGGAAAGCTGGGAGTTGCTTGGCAGTGCTGGACAAGGTGATGGAGGTGCCCTGAGCTTATCTTGGTCCGTGCTCAACCATCTCTGGAGCTCTTTTGGGATGCTCACTATATATTGCTTCAGCAGTATTAGGCAGTATCCTCAAAATTGTAAGAAAACCTTGGTAAAGACGTTTTTGTGACTCTCATTGAAACCTGCTGCTGGGTGTTGTGACACTACAATGCTACCAGCCTGGCTTTGCATTTTTTCCCCCATTTCTTTCCAGTCTGTGTTGGCTGGGCCAGGCAGCGCAGGAGGTTCTTCCATTCACCCTGGGGATGATGAAAAGCTTGGGCACAGGGACCTGTCCTAGATGGGACATGGGCACCTTTTTCCAATATCTCATAAATTTGGGTGTCCTCTGACTTCTAGAGAAGCTGCTGAGAGATTTTTTTTTTCCATTAGAAGTCAGGTGGGGGATGCATATGGTCCTTGTATACTACAGTGACTAATATATTTCTGGCAAGGTCTGTGCTCACCCGTAGGAAGGGAAACTGTGATCGATGCCCCCGTTGCTGCAGATGACACCACTCTTGGCACAGGCACTTCCACTGCTGACCATGACCGGGGAAAGCAAAATAGCCACTGGACTGTGCCCAGGGAGACCAATAACTTCCCCAAGCTGGCCCTGCTTGGCTTGTAACCAACCTTCAGTAGTAGCAGGGGAGGATCTCTGTGAGTAAAATCAGCCCTGGTTTTGGTGTTTTGAGTTGTTTTGTTAAAAAAAGCTGAAGTTGTGGTTTGTGAGCTGACCCCCACAGAAGGATGGATGGAAGGGTCACTGCTGAGCTGCCACCAAGTCTTACTCCCTTGGGAAGGTCTGATCCTGACACTGTGCCTGGCATTGCCACGGTGACACAGGTGTGGGGAAGGCGAGTGTGTGGCCCCTGCATCTGTGTAGAAAAACAGCTCCGGGGAAGGAAGGGCAGGCAGATGCATCCACATGCTCCGATTTAAATCCCTGCAGCCGGTGCTGCCTTCAAGGTGTCTCCCTCTGCACTTGCCCAGCATGGGTCAGTGTGTTCCCCTCCGGAGGTGGCCACATCCAGCAGGGCCCAGGCTGAGCTGGGGCGGCCCGAGGGGGCTGTGAAAATCCCTCACCCTCGCGGGGGCTGATTTCACTCCCATTCGCTTCCGCTCAAGCCACGTGGACGCTGAGCGAGAGGGAGAGCTGCTGCCAGGGTTTCACAGACCTCTTTTCATTTTAATATCCCTCTCCTTGCTGAATTAGATGCGAGACTGATTGCTTTGATAATCCTGCTGCAGCCGCTATGGGTTATATATGGATTGCAGCCAAAAGCTGTGCCGATAAATCATTCCTATACACCAGGCTGTTATATTTCCTGAGGATTTTGTGGGCATGTGCTGCTCCCTTTTACATAAGGATCTGCTGGAGTTCATACCAGAATGTGCTGCTTTTCCCCAGGCAAAGGCCTGGATGGGTTGGTGAAACCAAAACCCCCAGGCTGTATTTTCGCTCTTTGGGATTACTGCCCTTGTTTCAGCTATTTTACTTTTCTCTCTGGCTGAGAATACAGCTGTTCTCCACCTCTTCCTCCTCCTCATTGCTTATTAAGGATAACAGGGCTGTGTTCAACAGTGTGACCCCACTTCTGGGTTTCTCTCAGGGGAGGTGTCATCTCAGAGGTCAATTGCTTAAAACCCCCATCCTCTGACCCTTTGCACACATGCAGAGGGAAAACCCCTCTGATTTCCCACTTCAGCTGATGTTATGATGGGACTTGGATGACTTTTAGTTTACAGAGCCTGGGGAAGCCTGCTTGAATAAATCACACTTGATATGTTTATCCTGGTCAAGCCAATTAACTCCCGCCAGCCAGGACATGCTCATCTCTCAAGTGTGAGTGAGCCTTCATAACTCAGTTCTGCTTAAGCCTGGCAAAGTTTACCAGAAACCCTTGAAAATCTGGGGGCTGCAGGCGATGCTCTGGGGGCAGGATGGGATGCCCAGCCGTGCTGTGGGACTGGTGTTGCTACCAGCAATGTTCCTGGGGTGGTTTCATCTCAAGGCTGCCCTGATGAGCTGCCTTTTTTGGTGCGGCCACAGAGCACAGTGAGGGTAGAGGGCACAGCATTCCGGATCGGCTCCGGCTTCGGGGCAGCTATTTATATGTGCCCACTGGAGGGGTGCCCAAGGCAGGACAGGCAAATGGCCTCGGGATGCATCCCTGTGAATTCAGGATGAATGGGGGGGCTGCCTGTTTGTTTTAATCCATTTGGGAGTGCATTAAAACACGCTGCCGTGGGCTGCCAGCAGCACTGCGGGGGGAATTTGACTTGGCTGGTGGCTCCTGGCTCTCTCATCCAGCAAAGCCCCATCCAGGAGCAGATTCAGCCCCACGAAACTCAGCGTTTCTGGAATAGTTTGTCCTTGTTGCTGTTCGTTGGCTTATTTATAGCCTCCCCATCCCTGTGCTTCTCCATGCCTCGGAGCAGCGAGCGGTGCCGCGTTGGCTTCAGCTCCGGGCTGATCCCACTTGGGCACAAAAGCTCTGGTTTATAGATCAGTGTTGAAAACAGCAATTAGGCCATTGTGAAGCCTCGAGGACGGAGGAGATGATTTGATTTCTGTACTTGACCCATAATTTCTGCTGGGCTGATTCAGAGTGGTTGTGCTGTGGGTGCAGCACGGAAACTTCAATGGAGATGAGTGGAGCTAATTTTAACCGGCCGCCTCGTTGAGGTGTGGGAACCAGGCAGAAAAACGCCTCAAACCCTGTTCCTGCTTCTGGGCTGGTTGTTTCAGGATATTTTTTTTCACTTCCTTCTGTGGCAACTTGTTAACCTAGAAATTAAAAACAGCACTGGTGTTGAGGCAGGGAAGAATCATGGTTTACAGCCAACCAACCAGTGAACAGCCCCAGGTACTGTGGGGTGCCTGGCATGTGTGAATTAACATAATTTTCTTCTCTTTTTAAAGCATCACTTAATTATTTGACTTTTTTTATTATTATTTCTTGTTGCTAACAGTTTTCTCATTTATCTCAAGGTTTGGGGACCTGAGTTTTGCACAGAAGGCCACAGGGCGAGGAACAGAAATCACTGGCAATGACGGGCTGTGGGAGGAAGCAGTGAGCCAGGGGGCTAGTCCTGCACCCCACACTTGGTAAGTGGGTCCCTGTGCCCCCAAACTGCTTTGTTTGCGGGGGCTTGGCAGAGATGTGCCCGCTTTGAGCAGTAAAGTAGGGAACTCCATGGTATTTATGCTGATATAGTGCAATTCTTTATCCTGCCTCTTTAAAACACCCCCTTTGGAGTATTTCCATAGTGGAGATGATGGAGTTGTTATTCCCTGGGGGTGTTTAGATAAAAAGGATGGAAGGAGCCGTGATGGCAGCCCTGAGGTTGAGGCTGGCTCTGGCCTGGGGTCTGTCCCATGGCAGAGTGACTGTGCATCCTGGTGCCATCCTGCACCACTGCCCCTTGGCTTCACCATTCCCTATGGAGTGAACAGATCAATCTGTAGCACAATGACCGGCAGGAAATCCCACTTTCCACAGAGCCTGGCTGACCCACCCTGTGTTTGCAGGCACATCTCCCCACCACAGCATGGCCAGGATGAGGCCATCGGTCCCTCCACGTCGCCACGTGTCCCCGGCAGCTCTCCCGCCCCACGGCCCCTCTGCTGCGCCGGAGGCCGCGGCCGCCGAGCCCCCGCGGCGCTGCGGGAGCCCCTGGCGCTGAGCCCCGGCCGCACCAGCATGGCCTCGCTCATCGTGGTCACCGAGCACGACGCCACGGGGAGCGCCAGCGAGGAGGAGATGATGGACGTGCCCGGCAGCGAGGGCTTTGGGGACGGCCGGAAGCTGCACCTCTCCGGCCGCAAGCTGTCCCTGCAGGAGCGGCCGCAGCCCGCCCGCTCGCCCGGGAACGGCAACGGCGCCAACGAACGCTTCATCTACCCCTCCCTCCCTTACTCCCCCGTGACGTCCCCGCACTCCTCCCCACGGCTGCCGCGGCGGCCCACGGTGGAGTCCAACCGTGTGTCCATCACGGGACTGCAGGTGAGGGGGATGAAAATTACAGGTGAGGGGATGAACGTTACAGGTGAGGGGGATGAACATTACAGGTGAGGGGGATGAATGTTACAGGTGAGAGGGATGAAAATTACAGGTGAGGGGATGAACGTTACAGGTGAGGGGGATGAACATTACAGGTGAGGGGGATGAATGTTACAGGTGAGGGGGATGAACGTTACAGGTGAGAGGGATGAACGTTACAGGTGAGGGGGATGAACATTACAAGTGAGGGGGATGAATGTTACAGGTGAGAGGGATGAATATTACAGGTGAGGGGTGTGAATGTTATAGTTGAAGGGGATGAACGCTGCTCCTGCAGTTCTCCTGCCCCCATCTGCCTGGATTTGCCCACCGCGGCATTTCCTCTTGCTTGTTCTTTTGGGATAAGCCCCCACAGCATGTCTGCATGTGTGTGGCAGGGGGCACTGGGACATCCTGGGCCATGGGGACAGCCCTCAGGGAGGTGAGATCCCAACTCACCAGTTTTTGTGCCTTTTTCTGATGCCACCAGCTCTCACGGCTGTGTTCGATGGAAGCCAGGCGTATAGTGCAAATTTCTTTCTTTACACCTTAAAAATAAAAAAAGAGAAGTCACAGAGATCTAATAAGAAAACAGGCCTGCCTGCCCCCAGCCTGACAGAAAACAGGCAGCAAGTGGCTGCTTTGCCCAGAAGAAATAAAATTACTTGGTGCCAGGTCGCCAGCATTAAACCCCTCAGGGCTCTCCTGGTCCGTCGCTCTCGTTCCACGTGAGTGGACAGCACAGGATCGCCTGCCTGGCCGTTAATGTTTGCAATTAGCCATCTATAAACACACCAACGTGTGGCTTGGTGGGTGGCTTTTGTGGCTCATGAATCAAAGCTGCCCAGCCCCACGTGGGTGCTTGGGCAGAGCAGGACAGGGTGTGAGTTTGAAGACAAAGTTTTGCTGGAGATTTAAAAGAAGAGCAAACGTGAGTAGTTTTGTGGCTCACACCAAACTTCCCTGCTCTCTCCTTGCAGGACTGTGTGCAGCTCAACCAGTACAAGCTGAAGGATGAGATTGGGAAGGTGAATATTGGGTTTGGGGCGGGATGAGGGGTTTTGGGTTGGGAGGATGTTGGGCTTGCTTTCATTTTCCAGTCATGGCAGTGTTCCAGAATGGGAACAAGTCCAGCCACTCGCCACAGCAGCTCTTTGTTGCTCGCTGTTCTGTTCTGAGTGGTGCCAATTGAATTGTATATTTTTAAAATTATTACTAATTTTCCCCCTTCCCCCTCCCTCCCACTCAATGGGGCATTTGAAGCTTTTCTTTGCTGTCAGTGTGATGTAAGACCATACACCCCCTGCTCATCCCAGCATCGCCCCCCAGCTCTGTGATCCCTGTGGGGTGGGTTTGCGGAGGAGCCCAGAGCCTGGTTTGGTGATGTGGGTTTTCTGGATTGTCCCTAACTTGTGCCCCATGTCTGTGCCCCTCTCCAGGGCTCCTATGGGGTGGTGAAGCTGGCCTACAATGAGGATGATAACACCTACTATGTGAGTAGCACACGGCCCCGGAGCCGGCAGCGGTGGCAGGGCGATGGATCCCCTCTGCTGACTCCCTGCCCCATCCCACCAGCCACATTTGACTTGCCCCAAATTCCACATTTCTTGCCCTCTTGCAGGCAATGAAGGTTCTCTCAAAAAAGAAGCTGATGAGACAGGCGGGCTTCCCCCGTAAGTGGCAGAAGGCCTTTTGGGTGGGGGATATTTGGGGGATCCTGGGGGATTGTTCCCAGCTGGACACATCTCTGCCTTTCCCACAGGCCGCCCGCCGCCCCGCGGGGCCAAAGCTGCTTCCGAGGGCTGCCTGCAGCCCAGAGGGCCCATCGAACAGGTCTACCAGGAGATTGCCATCCTGAAGAAGCTGGACCACCCCAACGTGGTGAAGCTGGTGGAGGTAAGCGCTGGCCTCTTTCCAAAACTCATCCTTGAGTGTGACGGAGCCTGAATGCTGCAGGGGTGGGCTGGGTGAAGGGGAGTCAGCCCAGAAGGGGGCAAGGGCAGGTCCTGCCTTTGGGAGAATTGTGTTTTCCTTGGTTTAGAAGGTTTTTTATTCTCACCTCCCAAAAGATTTTTTCTTCCCTGCTCAGAAAGGGAAATGCAGAAAAATGTTTCTTCTGTGGAGGAAACAAGTGCTGAGACAGGTTTTGGGGAAAGAACTGGTGTTTCTCTGAGTTCAGCAGTGCAGCTGCCTTGCCCTCCACCCACTGTCTGTATGAAACAGTCCAAAAATCAAGAATTAAGGATGTGCAGGCTGGAGTTTATTTGGCTCATGAGTCAGATGATGCTTCCTGTGTGTTTTAAATATTTGCTTCCTTAAAGTACAGCTACATCTCTGTCCTCTTGTCCCTACTCCTGTGGGTAGAAGCTCAGAGATGAGCAGACTGTGCTGATGGTGCAGATGGTGTAGAACTGAGATAGCTGCTAAATAAAATATCACAATGCTTAATTTGCATGGTTTTCTTGGCACTGTTTAATTGCCTTTTTGCTTCTTTTGGCAGGTCCTGGATGACCCCAGTGAGGATCACCTGTACATGGGTAACTGCCCACTGTCCTGGGGTGTCAGAGGGATGGGGCAAAAGGTTCCCAATAGGTTTTGGAGCAGCTCTGTGTTCAGGCCTGGGTCTCTCCTTCACTGTAGGTATAGCCTGAATGTGCTGGAGGAGCAAATGAGATGCATCCTGGGTTGTGAACAGAGACAAGGGTGCTTTATAGCACTTTACTGACCTTAATTCAACACCAGGTCATGCTTTGCCATGAGAGGCACCAGTGTTTGATATTCTCAGCTTTGAAGCCGGGCTGATAGAAAGTAATTTCATTTCTTTGACTTTGGGAAAAAAGCATGAGTTGATTTTCCAAGGTACAAAGGAGCCACATCCCAACCTGCCTGACAGACTGCAGTTGTTTGGTTGATGTAAATACAAAATTCTTGGAGAAGGCATTTTTTCCCATCATTTATCTTCAGTCTGTACTGAGGAGAGGAGCATGTGATGCCTTCATGGCCAAGTGCTGGTTTGCCCAGGCTGTGGGCTCAGCCTTTTTGGTGGCAAACTGAGGGGTTTTGTGTGCCATGGAGGGCACTTCATGATGCTGAAGCTGCAGCACTGAGAAGATAGTTAGCAGCATCCCCTTAACTGAAAATGGGAGCAACCCAAATGCCACGTGCCTTGCATAAGTCGGCATCTCCTTTTTAAAAAGAACGTATTATTTTTAGAATTTTTGTCATTAAAATAATTGCTTTTGTGCTGAGGCTGTGCTCGCAGGAGCCGTACCCTGTAAGTGATCTGTAATCACCTTCTCTTTTGTGTTGCAGTGTTTGAACTGGTGAAGCAGGGGTGAGTACTGAATTCCAGATTTAATCTTACTAACACTTGAACATGAGATGGGTTTGTGGGTGGCAGAGCTTGGCCATGCAAGGTGGGAATGGGGTGCAGAGGTGATGGGGACGTTCGTGGTGGGGCTTGAGGTTTGAAAAGCATCTCCCCAGCCTGGTTACAGCTGAGTATACCCTGTAGGTGCCTGTGTTTGAGGTTGTGTGCTGTCATCAGCCAGTGACAAAGCCTTCAAGCCCTGTTTCAGCACATCCAGGTTCTCTGTTTTCTTCACAGCCCTGTGATGGAAATCCCAACCTTGAAACCTCTCAGTGAGGACCAGGCTCGGTTCTACTTCCAGGATCTGATCAAGGGCATTGAATACTGTAAGTGTCTCTGCAAAAATGATGCGATTTCTTATTTTTGGGTTGTTTTTTTTTCTTAACACCCAAGGCTGGCCTTTCTGCTGGTGTGCAGTGCTGTTTCTGGTGGCTCATGCTGCACAGGGGCTTTTAAAGCTGGAGCTGGTTGTGGTGTTAGCAGAAAGAGCCACAGGGAGCCCTTGTGGCTCCTTTGCTGCAAATCAGTGCTGCTGCTGCATCACTTGCTGTCCCTCTGGCTGCAGTGCACTATCAGAAGATAATCCATCGGGATATTAAACCTTCCAACCTCCTCGTGGGGGAAGATGGGCATGTCAAGATCGCCGACTTTGGAGTGAGCAACGAGTTCAAGGGAGCTGATGCCCTCTTAACCAACACAGTGGGCACTCCTGCCTTCATGGCCCCAGAGACCCTCTCAGAAACCAGGAAAATCTTCTCTGGAAAGGTATTTAATAGCAATTTGAATGGTCTTGGACTAACCTTGCACACATACAAATCTTGTTGTAGATTTAACTATGCTTTCTTCACTCTGCAGGCTTTGGATGTCTGGGCCATGGGGATCACACTGTACTGCTTCGTGTTTGGGCAGGTAATGAGATGGATTTTTCAGTGCTGTTGGTGTTTGGGGGTTGGTTTGTGCCTCTCATGTTCCAGGTAAGCAGTGGGACTGACACTGTGTCTCTGTTGGAACTGAGTGGAGATGAGGATGTGTGGATGGAAATGGGAAACCTTTGCCTGTCCCCGGGATGGGTGCAGCCAAAAGGGTTGGGTTGGGTTTCTCTTCCCCGGTGGAAAAAATTCTGTGCCTGGGCAGATTTTTTTTTAGGAAAGGACCTCTTGTAGTAATTGGTAATTTTTGGTTAATTTTTTTTTTTAATTGCATTTAAAAGTAAACATTGATATAATTGGAAATCTTCTGAAATTTCCCTGTAACTAGATCCTTGCTTTCCTTTATACCCTATGAGATCTTGATGGTCCTCTGGCTGCCCCACTGCTGCCTCTTAACAGGAGTTGTTGCTTTTCTCATTGCTCTTTTTCTTCATGGTAGTGCCCTTTTATGGATGAAAGGATCTTGAGTTTACACAATAAAATCAAGACCCAAACGTTGGAGTTCCCAGACCAGTAAGTACTCAAAAACAAAAACAACCCATCAATCCTTATTTTACAGCTCATTTGAGTTGTTTCTCAAGCACTGCCTGGGTAGGGCTGGCCCTGCTCTTCTGTGGTTTTGCAAAACTCAGGCTTTGAGTTGGTCTCTCCTTGCCCTGTACATGTGGTATCAAACTTCACATTGCTTCAAAAGGGAATATTTTGCTTTTTCTGGTGGTCTGGGGAGGAGGGAGAGGGAGTTAGGAGAGAGGTGTACAAGAACCCAGAGCTGCCTCGCTGTGGGGCTGGAGTCCAGCCCCTCTGCCCAGAAGGCCCACAGTAGCTGGCACGGAGGTGAAGAACAGAGGCAGCATCCATCCCTTTTTCCATCTCATCTCTCCCTTCTTCCTTCCGCAGGCCAGAAGTTACGGACTTCTTGAAGGATTTGATTACACGGATGTTGGATAAAAATCCTGAATCTAGGATTTCAGTCCCAGAAATCAAGGTACTGAGCCAGCTTCCTGGTGCTGGCTGTGGCTTCACTTCTGTTGGGTTCTCCTTGCTCGACTTTTTTTGGGTCAGTTTGATCGTGCCAGGCTAGGTCCTCCCCCCGTGCCCAGGGCCCCTGGGCAGGTAAGTCCCAGCTCCTTCCCCTGCTCCGGGACCTGCTCAGCTTTGGGACCTTTGGTGCCTATAGAAGTCGCAGGCAAAAGGAAATCCCCTGAGTACAGTATTTCCTCTGCTACCAGGAAAGTACTGTGCAACAGCCTTTCGCAGGAGATTTCTGGTCCTTCGCCCCTGCGGGAGCCTGGAAGGGGCGAGAAGCTGAGAGAATGGAGACCAAGGTAGGGGGAAAGGATTGCGGGGGAATTGCGGAACCGTTTTGTGCTCCTCCTGCAGACCACGTCACCAGGTGTGTGGGCAAGGAGAAACAAGGGTTCTGCCTTCAGTCACGGATTAAACCAGGTCCAGGACGAGGGCTCGGTGGGTCTCCCCATCACTGCTGCTCATATGCGTGGACTGGAATAAATCTCTCCTGCCTCCTGGTGCTGTCTCATCCATAAGATGAGAGTGAAGATAGGTCTCCTTCCCTAAAGCCCAGAGATGCCCAGTGCTGTAGGTCACTAAGGTTATGTCTTGGTTGTGTAGCTGGGGCCAGCGCTGGCTCTGGATGAGCCACACCACGGCATTTTCTGCTCCGGTCTGTGCAGTTCCTGGCAGTGCTGGGGTGAGCGGGCTCACCAGTGACATGGCACATCCCTGCCCTGCTCCCTGGTGTTTCAGGAGCACGTAGGGGCCATAGCTTGGACAAGGAGATGCGTTTGCCAGGCTTGTGTGGTTTGAGTGATGAAAAAGAGGAAATCGTTCCTGACAGGCTGTGTTATTAATTGAAGTTGCACCCTTGGGTCACCAAGAACGGAGCGGAGCTGCTGCCCACAGAGGACGAGAACTGCACCCTCGTTGAGGTGACGGAGGAGGAAGTGGAGAATTCAGTCAAGCACATCCCCAGCCTGGCCACCGTGGTGAGCAAAAAGGAGTTGATGGTCTATCAATGCACAGTGGGGTCCACACTGCCTGCTGGGCTTGGCCCTGAGCAGCTGGAGTTCACTGCTGAAGGGCAAAAGCTTTGGGCAGGATTAGAGCAAAGACCTTCCCTCTCTTGGAAACAAGTGCTGCAGACACTTGGGTGTCTCAGGGTCTCAGCAGCTCACTGGACATGGCCATACCCCACAGTGCAGGGGAATGTTTTAGAGCAGTTCCAAAGGTAACTGTCTGTGGGTTGCTGCTCTTCACAGTTGAGCTGGCTGCCTAAGTATCACTGTTTTTGCTCAGGGCAAACGAGTGTCTCGTCCAGAACCTGCCCACAGCCAGGAGCAAGTGTTTTGGGCAGGCACAAGGAGCTCCTGCCCTGTTTGCCTGTCCAGCTGTAGGGGCTGTGGGAGCTTCCCAGGATGGAGATTTTATCTGGGCCACAATGTGCATCAGCCCCCGCCTGGAGCTATTCTTGGTGACTTCATCTCATCTCTTTTCAAGCTCATATTTTTATTCTCTGCAACCCACTGTGGTGGTGAGAACCACACTGTAACCCTGTCCTGTGTGGAAAGTGAAATCTTTTGTGGTTTTGAACTTAATGATTCCTTTGGGTGCCATCAGCCCTTGTGTTAGGAGAAACAGCGAGCGACCATTCACAGTTCCCTGGCATGGTGTTATCTGCCTTTAGGCACCCAGACTGTGATTTTTTTGAAGAACAGGTTTCCCTTTGAAGCCCCTTTTCTATCTCATAGCTGTGGCCACTTCTGGCCTCATTTCCGGAGCTCTCTCTGTTTTGGGTATCCTGCAGAGATATCACTGACCACAGACTTGTGAATATGCAAATGCACCTTGTGCTGCCCGGGCTGAAAAAGCAGATTTTGCTCTAAAGAGATCCCCATCGATGAGGGGTTTACCCCCTTTTTCCTGTTCAGAGGGGACTTGATCAGTGGGCTCAGTGCTCCCAGCCCTGTTGAAATCCAGGTGTGTTCAGCATAGCTCAAGGCAAAGTAGATTTTACTTCACCTCTTTGACTCTTAAATAACACACTGCCTCCAGTGAGATGTGGTATTTTCACATTTGCATTTGATCTTCAAAATTCCCCTCTGGTGCCTGATCTTTGTGCAGCCAAGTGCAGGCGTTGACGCTCCAGTACGAGATTCACTCACGAGGCTTTGACTCTTCAAACACCCTCACCTTCAGACACAGAACAGCTCTCTGTGTGCTCTGGTGAGCAGATACACGAAGCACAGAGGGATGAGAAGCAACATCAAATGAAGCCAGGGGCTCACCGGGATGCCCCTGCCGAGGCAGAATCCAGTGCTGCTCACCTTGTTGTCTGTTCCCACCAGCAAAGAAAGCTGGGGGATGCCAGGGAAGAATCCAGGCACATCTTTGTTCCCACCAGTCTCTGATTGGTAACTTCATGTTTTGCAGACAAAGCTGGACAAATGGCCAGCTTTTCAGTTTGGTTTCAGATGAACATTAAGGGAATTTGCAGGTACTGGATGCAGTAATCAGTAAAACCTACTTCTAGGAGGAAAGAAACCTCCCAGACTTGGCTTTGCTCTCCTTTCCAGTCTCTTACACCTAGTGTGGCTCTCACCTGCAAGAGTTTCAGATGAGGATACAGCCCCTGTATTAAGCAGCTGGAGACTCGTAAAGATGCTTCCTTTTGCTTTCTATTAATAGAGAACTTTGGCTTGTTTTCACTAGTTTTTGTAATTACTTGGGCATGCAGGTTGGGTGTTCCTGTTGCTCTTGAATGAAGGAAAAGCACCCCTGATGAAGTGCACTCTGGTTTTGCAGATCTTGGTTAAAACGATGATCCGGAAGCGATCCTTTGGGAACCCGTTTGAGGGGAGCAAGAGGGAGGAGCGGTCATTGTCTTCCTCTGGGAACCTGCTGCCGTAAGTGCCATCACCTCACTTCAGCCCCAAAAGACACTTGCAGCTTTTTCTGATGCTCTGGAGGAGAAATTAAATAGTTGGGCTTTGAAACTTTCAGGGGGGACATGACTGTGACATTCACACCTCGTCTGTCTGATCTGTAACTGCTTTATGGGATTTTTGTGACATGGAATATCCTGCTGTTCTGATGGGATGAAAAACATCTTTTTATGGCACTTCCAGCCTGTTAGTGTGGGGAGAGATGACACATGCTCAGCGTCCCAAAGATCCCATGGCAGGGAAGGGGCAGAAACTGGTGTCTCATGGCCTGTTTTGCCTTCTTCTGAGTCACTCAGCAGCTGTCCTATTTCCTTTGGAAACAGGAAACAAAGCAGTGAAGATAACCTGAAATGCAACGACTTGCCCAACGTGGGAGAGGAGGAACTTCTTTCTTGAACGTGGACTTTGGGGTTCTGTCGAGCAGCCCAATCCAGGGCACATCACCAAGTGTGCACTGGGGACGAGGTGACCAGAGCCCAGAGCAAACACAGCATGACATGGCGCTATCTCAGTACAATGCTGGATGTAGAGCTCACATAGCAGCATGTTATCACGTGTTATCAGACATCCGATTATTTGCCATAAACGCGCAACATCTCCGATCACTTGGACTGCTGACTTCTGGTGGGACAGGCGCTGGCAGCGGGGAGGTGAGCGGTGGTGGTGAGCAGCAAGGGGGCTTTGCAAAACAAACCCCACAGCAGCCAAAGGAAAACGTGCTTGGAGCTGGTTTTAGCTGGTTTTAATGCCAAATAACTTGCAGGGACTGACGCCAGCGTCCCGGGGCACGATGCCCATCGCGTGGCCGTGGGCACGTGCAGAAGGGTGAAGCTTTTGCCAAGTGGGATACACAGCAGTAAAACCAACCATGTGCACTTTGAGAGTTCACAACCTACCAGGAATGTTGTTGCATCTATTTCTTGTCGTTCTGGTTTGTTTTTAATTGACACCTTTTTAACTGCATGGGAACAAAGCAAAAACCCACCTTTTCAGCTTTTTTAAAGAATGCCTACATTTGTGAGCCAAGTTGTATGAAACAGCATCTTCAGGATGTTCAGAAAGTGAGGTTAATTACCTCCTCAGGTAATTAATGCCCTTTCCAGAGGCCTTGGTGTGACCAGGACTTGGTAAGTTAGGTATTCAGTGTATGAAAGGAAAAGGTATTTAAGGGCTTAAGTTCAGTTTGAACTATTTTTGCTGCAGACATATGAGTGAAAGGTGGTGTTTAGAATGTTTTAAATAACAGAAGAAGCACTAACAGTTTGTTTCTAAATCTTTTACTTGATCTAGGTAGATATACTGTAAAATATAAAATTCAGGGTAAAATCCTTCACTTCCATGTACATTACATGGTTTACTACAATTAAAAATAATACAACTTATGCTGTTTTTTAAATATAGACTTAGGGCTTGCTTAGAATTTAAGATCTTAATGATTAGCTAGTGATTTTCAAAGAAAAGTTTGTTTTCCAAACTCCTAATCTGGATTCTGGGGCCAATGCTATGTATTTTTTGCAAGTTTGTTACCAGTAATTTGTGAATGCCTGTGGATCAGAGGCTTGTTAGTAAATTAAGTGTATATCTAGTTCATGGATTGTTTCTTATGAAGAGCTCTTTCACCTTCAGTCAGATTACTCTGATTATTTGTGGTGCTTGTACAAAATAATAATCTGTCATGTGGTGGGAGAGACTCTGGTGTCCAGACTCACTTTCCCAAGTTCTCTGTGCTCAGACAAAGCTGGAGAATGAGGAGCCAGGGTTTGCCTGAGGAAAGGGGTCACGGTAAGTACAGTTGTTTTGTGGATGGAACGTGGGACTCGTTGGGGAAAAGATCTGATTTTTTTCCTTTCTCAGTCTGATGTGGTTGTGTGACCTTGAACAAGGCATTTGATGTAACTGACAGAGGAGGAGGATTTGAGTCTCCCAAGCTTGTGAGGGACTGATAAGGTGTAATTATTTGCCCTCAGGAAGAAGGCACTAGGAGACTGCCAAGTCTCTTGATCAATGGTAAGATTGACTGATTAACTCTGCCTGTTAACCCTGGCCATGGATGCCCTGCCTTTAGAAAGTGACTGTTTCCCTTGTCTTCCTTTATTTTATCCTGGGCAGCACAAACAGCAGCAGTCCTTGGCCCTGCTGCAGTCAGACCTGGCCTGGTAATTCCTGGTTGAGACTGGCTTTTGTTAAAGCCAGGACAGCATTAGCAAGGGTGCAGATGCCTACCCAAACTGTCCCTTACACCTTTTGATCACTTGAAGCGATGTTCCCCCTAAATTGCAATTTATTATGGAAGCATTGTGCTGCTGGCCTGATAGGAAAGCCAGTGAGGACAGTTGGTGGTTTAGGAGCAATACTATGGAGTTTGGAGCCATAAGACACGCACTGTTTTCCTCCCATTTAGTCCGAGGCTATGCCAAAGCCCTGCAGCTTCAGCTATGGGAAAACCAAACAGGTAACTTGGGGGCAGCACTAGTACAGCTGCCTGCTCCCCCTACACAGGACTTTTCATTGTGGAAATGTGTGTGAGTGGGCAGCCTGGTTCTGTAACTGCAAATGGACTTGATCTGCCAAAAAAACAAATGTAAAAAGCTAGGGGATCCAATTCTTTATAGGTAGTGCATAGTAATGTGTGTGGTGTGTTTGCTAGAGGTGTGTTGTAGAGATCTCTGTGCTGCCCGTGTCTGGGTGTGATTTGTCAGGTGAGACAGTTTACATTGACCAAACAGGTCTGCAAGGTGTAACGCAGCTTCTCAACAGCTGTACCAGCTCCCCGGTGCCCAGCCAGGCTCTGGGCCTCAGATACTCCCACTGATCAGTGTCTGACTGCCTGCACAGGCTTGGTTCTAAAGGATGCTAAACTCAGCACTTCCCCAAGGTGCTCTCCAAACCAAGTGTCCCTCAGTGCAGGTTCTGGTGGGACTGCAGCCAAATGCACATTTCGGAAAGAAACGCAATGTGGATTTTTCTGGTTGGTCAGCTCTGTTGAAAGCATAAAGCGTGGCCGTGTGAGGGAGATCTCTCTAAATGCATGACCTGTTAGAGAAGCTGTACTGTGTATATAAACCTGCTCAGCTCCCCAGCTGCTGTTCCTTAGTAGTAATGCTGGCTTTCTCCTTATAGTGAAGTGAACATTTTGCTTGTGCCTTGGAACTGGGCCATAGCTTGATTTCCCCAACTCCCTTCCTTCCAAGCAAGCCCGGTGCTGACTGTGGGCTTATTGCTGGGTACTAAGCCTATATGGCTCTGAAAGCACATAGGAAAGTGCTAAGGGGAAACCAGGCCTCTTATCTGAGTAGTTTTCCATGGTGGTCCCCTCTTACCTATCAGGCAATTGATCTGTTTCTTTTCTAAGGTCCTGAACTATTCCTGATTTTTATACTGTTTGTTTAATGACCAAGGCTTGTGTTTCACTCCTACCCCTTTATTATGCATTTAACTTTATCAGGTGTATCAAGTTTAAATACTGTGTATTTACCACTTTTAAATTATATTACCTAAGAAGAAAGAATAAACCAACTACTAAGTGTTTTTCCACACAGGTGTTCAAGCTTCACTGTACAAGTTGAAATAAATGACATGCAACCAAACCCAGAGTTAGCTGATTAAGTGGAACCATTATTCTCTTTGTGTGGTCTTTATCAAGCTGTGAGAGTTTGGTTGTTGGAAGAGGAATCTGAAAGCACTCTCCTATGTTAGTGAAGTCTGGTGCTCTAGGATTACTGGGGATCTTGGGCTAGGATGAGAGCACAGCAGCTCGAGCCACTTATAATCCAAACTGAGCATTCACATGCACAGACTGGAGAGCTGACTCTTGGAAGGGCACTCTTTGAGCTGGGACACAGCTTAGTGCTCAACAGCAGCAGGCACATAAAGAATAAAACAAAATAATAATGCTGTGGTTTACCCACTGTGCTGCTGGAGAAAGGCAGCCAGGATGCTGGAGGTATGGAATAGATCCCAGGGCTCAGTAACACCAGAAAAGGTTCAGAGAAAGGGAAGCCCTGGACTTTGTGAGTCAATGTGATCACTAGAGGTGCTCAAGGCCACGAATATAAAAGCCAACAAATCCACTTCAGTTAAATAGTGTAAACCCATTAAGTGCAGCAGCCCAGACACAGGGTTGGTGTGGTGGTGAAAAGCATGGGAGGTGTGCAGGGAATAACAGATCTGTTCTTCCAAGCAGTTGGTACCAGCACTCAGATAAAGACCCTAAGATCTTGGCCTCTGACTTCCAAATCTTTTCCCAAGGCAACAGACATGGACAAGGTGTCAGCAGAACCAAGGCAGAGCAGCTGTAGTTGCAGCAGCACTTCTGCTGAGAGAATCAAGAGGCAAAGCCCAGAGAACCCTGGCTTTGATAGCCCTCCACTAACACTTGGTATGTGGGGAGAAACGAACAATCAAAACCCAGCTCGCAGAACTTCAAGAGGGCTGAGGGAAGGTAGTATTTTATTAAAGTAAATTTTGAAGTAATAGCATAAAAATTAGACAAAACAGACAAAAGGTTCTGTAACCAGTAAACCATTTATCATAGAAGAATGGAGCCAGACTCTATCTTGGTCTGTGGCCACTGGAGCTTGGAGACCCAATTAAATAGTAGGTACAGGCTCAGCTAATCTTTACAATCCTTCAGGGAAAGAAAAATGACAACAGCAAGGAGCTGCTGTCCCAAGGTTAGGCAGTGGCCTGGCAGTGGCCACATTCACTTTAAGGAAGAATCTGTGCCTAGTGTCCTGTGCCCTCTGCTATCAGTGAGCTCAGGGATAGGAGGACTGGCAAAATGATGATGCCAGAGCTGTCCCTGTCCCAGGCTCAGCCAGCACAGATGTCTGGCATAAAGCCCAATTTTCCCTCTGCTAAGTGCAATAACCTGGAAGGACAACAGACAAGGAGCAGACCCAGTTCTCCCTGGGACTGGCTCCCAAGTAGTGAAGAGTAGTGACAATGGTCCCTTTCTCAGTTTGGTTCCCCACTTCCAGCAAAGAGGGAATGGTCTCATGGCAGGGTCAAGAAATGTTCCCAGCAGTGGTTTAGAGCAGCAGTTGGTCCTGCAGCACCAGGAACTCAGGAGTTTGTTCCATATGTCTCACCAATTCCCTGCAAGGATCAGAGATTACAGTTCTCTGCCACAAACCCTTCTTTCTCCCCCTTCCAATCACATAAAATCCTTTGCACAGGTGAGCTACTTCCTTTTACTCAGACTTTACTTTTCCAGTGGCACAAAGTGTTTTGGATTGAGAAATGTGCCCCATGCAGCCACACTTCCTACCAAGCACAGGGCTGTAGGGCTGAGCTCTGTCCTCAGCACCAGTCAAGCAACTAACTAAATCCTACTGACCAAACAGATCGTTTGGACCCTGGAGGGAGCTGTAACTGTGGCTGTCAGCACACTGGTCTCAGAAAATACCAACCCACTGAATGGGTTTTTTCACAACTGCAGGAACCTCAAAAGCCAAGAAAGAAGGATTTGATGGGAACAGAGCTGTTCCCCACAGCTCCTGGAAGGCAAACGCCAATGACTGCAACCCAAAAAGGAGGTGCAGTAGGAGCATGACAAGTTCTCGAACATATATTTTCCTCTCCAAGAGTGGTTGCCCAGGAAACATGACAATATTTGTTTCTAGTGCTCTTCCCTGTAACAGCTTTGAGGTAAAAATTAGCTTCTCTGACGAAGACAAAGTTTCCTTAGAACTCTGGTTCAAAATCCCCACTTGATGTGGAATTTCTACATCCTGTTTCAGAATCTCTGTGGAGTGTCTTCTGAGGAGGAAGCGATTCTGCCTTTACCCTGCCTTCGTTGATGCTTACCAGTTCATGATCTTCCACATATTTGTATTTCTTCTCCCGATAGTAGTATCTCTTCTTCATGCAATACAGAACAGCAATGTCACACAGCACTGTTGCCTAGTGGAGATTGAAAGAGTTTAAGACAGTGATCCTCAGAACTGAGGCACTAATCCAGAATCGAGTCCAAGTGTAGACAGCATCACTTACCACACCAAACAGCGCTAAGCCAGAGCCGATGTTAATCATGGTAGGAATTACATCAAATTTTCCTGCCTAGAAGACAGTCACAAGCCTGAGCATGCTTTTCAGCATCTCTGAAAGCTTTCTCACTATGAGACCTCCAGGGCCTGTCACCCTACCTTTCCAAACACTATGATATCAAAGCGGATGCCATAAGCTTTGACAAGCGTCCGTGATTCAGTGCCATCACTATTCTTGTAGTATTTTGCAAACCTGCAGAAAAGATAGGTCAGAGCTCAGCTGGAAATTTTGAGGTTGATTATGTGATCATGCAACATCCAGGTGTGTTCCCCATCCCAAGAGGATGGGCTGAACATTGGTACTTCCAGACACAAGCCCTGAGTGATGGAGATTTCATGCTGGCAAGCTCATACAGGAGAAAAGCCCAAAGCAGGTGAATTCAAGACAACAGTGAGCACCATAAAATGAGGAAACTTACAAGGCATAGGAAGGGGAGAAAGCAGCTTTAGCAGGGGAGCAGAAGGACTAACAGGAAGCAATTCAGCTACACGGGAGAGGCGGGCAGGCGGCTGCAGGGGACCAGGCAGCCGNAGCACCCGCGCGGCTCGGCCCGGCACACAAAGGCTGCTCCGTGTCCCGCACTGGGTGACAGCACGCAAACCACAGGGAAAAGGGATGAGAACAAACCAAGATCTTAGACTTACTCTGCCACGTGGTTGACTAAGCCAGGAGGAAGCAGAAAAGTGGGCGGAAGAGAAAAGGAAGGATTGGTAAGGGGCTGTACCAGAGTCTGAAATTAGCAAGAGCATTTCAGATCCAGCTGTGACATCCTCCAGATGGTCCTGACACCCCGATACCTGCCGGCCTGGCACCTCCCAAACACACATTTGTGCTCTGCACAGCTCCTCAGCAAATTCATCCAAGTTCCACCCAAAGAGCCTCTGTGCTAAGCAAGATTTTGTGATTCTAGAAATAACAGCCCTGAGCTATGTTTCCTCACAAGCAGGAATCCTGCAAGGACCTTGGCAAGGTGGCCAATCCATGTTATTACATTTGAGTCTGGATGCAACCAGCTGCCATCTCTGTGCTGCTGTTTTACTGAAGTGATGGACTTAGCTGTACTAGCCAGAATGTGTATGTGGTGGTGTATGCCAGGTGCAGATACGGTCTTCAACTGACAGAGCCACTCTTACAGGTTAGTTTTCCCCCCAAGCAGACTGAAGGACATGCTTCAACCTCCCAACCCCAATACAATCCCCTCAAATTCTGCCCTATCAGCACACCCTGAGACAGTCAGTTGTCCCATTGCCACCCTCTCAATCAAACAACCACTAAAAAGCTGACGGAAACATGACTCAGGCACTCTGATGCAATCCATGGAGCTTCACTGACCTCCCCCCTCTGCTGTGGTTTGCACACAGTGAGGATCCCGCCTGCTCTGTCTCACAGCATCAGAAAAGCTCTCCAGGTTTTCTTCTGTTGCTCTCCAAGCACCAGTGAAAGCCCCAAACTACCGCAACTGCCAGTGGCACCAGGTGCCCTCCACAGCCACATTACCTGAAGTTGTAGCCAGGTGAGACGGTGTGGGCAGAGTCCTTGGTGTCGAGGCGCCGGAAGGAATATTTTGGCACACAGTGGGAAGCAGCTCTGTCCAGGTTGCAGTCCCAGTTGATCTGCAGTGCCATGACTCCACCCTACCAAGTGGAGGAGAGAAGGTGATGGGCAGTCCAAGTGCACGGCCAGCCCAGCACTAGGCTCTCTGCTGACCAGGACCTGATTTACTGGCTCTAATCCCAGGCTCAGTCCAACACTCTTTTCTGCTGCTATAGACCCTTGTACATAACTCCACCCAAAGTAAGGCAAATTATTTGTTAAGTAGAATTGACTCCAGTCCCTCTGGCCAGAACACTCCATCCTGCAGCTGATCTGTGTTCTGTGGCTCATGCCATGAGGCAGAAGGGACAACTTCCTACCACTCCTCTTCTGAAAACAACTGAAGCCCAAGAGAAGGATCTGCCAAATACCTCCACAGCCATTTCCTGGAAGTCCTGCCCTGCAGCTTCAACTATTTTCCCTAAGCGGAAGATCGGGCAGAAGGGATCTGTCTGGGCATCATAGATGCAGTTCTTGAGGTAGGTGGAGTTGATAGTGGGGAGGATGTTTCGTCTACAGGAGAACAGAAAGACAAGAGTTGTTGCATCCCCTTTACTGCCCACAAGACCACACAGTGTGATGACCCTCTCAGTATTTACCTGCTGAAGTTGAACTTGCGGTACCAAATGTTGTTCTTCACCAGAAGGGTGAAGTTCTCAGCTTCTCGCAGGAACGCTGGCCTACAAAACAACAGGGAAACACAAACAGGACTCTGCAGAGTCCTTGGTGCTCATCTCTTCAGTTGTTCCCAACAGCATCTCAGTGGGAGAAGCACCAGCTGTGTACCATGAGCCTGCTCTCAGGAGGGGCACTATGGAGTAGGAAGACAGAGCACTCACTTGGGTACGTGATAGTCATCCTCCACGGGGCACCACGCAAAGACTTCACAGGTCTCAATGCTGCTGTTGTATGGAACACACTTCCCAGTCTGGATTCCTGGAAAGACATGAGCATGGAGGTACTACTGAGCAAAACCACACAGTATTTGACCTGTGACATCCCCTCACTCCATGTGGTGAAAGCAATGTTCCCAGAGCTGAAATGCTACTACCAAAACCCAGGTTATCTTCCATTGCAAGTGTAATTTCAGAGAAAAAAGCATCAGGTGCTTTTTCTGAGTCAAATCCTCATCCATGTTAAATACTGCTTCAGGGACTGAAGGCCATGAAAAAGCTTCACACTGTTTGCTAAATCACCAAAGCCCACGTCTACCCAGCATCCACCCAACACAGTCTAAGTTCATCTGGTCTGAGTTCACCAGAAAAAAGTCTGAGCTTCCACTTCAGTTCTCTTACATGTGAGAGAAAGAGAAGAGGGAGACTGAAGTGAAATTTTGCTTCCTTCACAGCAGGGAGTGCACAGCAGAGGCACCACAACCCAGACTGAAAGGAGCCTTTGCAGCAGGTTTCTTACCACTGCTGTGGGTGCTGACATATCCTGGAACACAGCTGTTGTTGTTCTTCTTGCACTTTGTTTGATCATCTGGGAGCTGGAGAGGAACAATAGTTAGATAAAAGTCTGAGAACCCTCTCCCCTGCATCCCCACCCACACAAGACAGATTCTGCACCTACCTCCGGGCAGTGGCCTTGCCTCTGGTTCAGTGTGAGTATGACATTGGTCATGA
Source organism: Hylia prasina (assembly GCA_013397195.1). Taxonomy (NCBI): domain Eukaryota; kingdom Metazoa; phylum Chordata; class Aves; order Passeriformes; family Sylviidae; genus Hylia; species Hylia prasina. Next base: position 231,035 of record VYXD01016035.1, read on the forward strand.
CAAACACGGTGTTCTCACCCTGAGCATGCAGAACAAGAAGGAAACTTAAGAGTGACAGTCTGCCAAGAACACCCAAGGCATTGCACCAAACATCTTTGTTGACAGAGCCCAGGTGGCCCAGCAGAGGGGACTTGGACACTGCTGGTGCAGCACTAAAGGAGCAGATTCCTACGTGTATCGCCTGGTGCTGCTGTGTTGAGCCAGAGGAAGGACTGGGACTGGCAGCTCTTTCTGTCCTCCCACTCGGCCCAAAGTTCCTCATTCATATTATGAAAACAGCTCACACAGCTCCTCAGGGGAGTCGAAAGGCAGGAGCAGAAACAGAGCTCCAGCTGCAAGTCAGAGCACAACTCCCACACTTTCTTTTTGTAATATATCAGTTAGGAATTTGCCTGGTCCTGTTTCTTCAGGGAGCACTGTTTTCATTACTTTACTTTCCCTACTTTCAGATCTGTACGACTCCAGATCTGTCATCTGCTTCCGCTCCACTGATAGGCAAATATGACCACTCAGCCAAAATCTGACTAAATCTGTCCTTTTTTCTGCACCACATGTCATGCAGGCAGAGGGACCCACGACCAGCAGCTTGGCTGTGCCTGCCCAGCCCAAAGGCCACCACATATGGCCCACACAGCACAGATTCCCACAGATACAGTCAATCAGTAACTACCGCAATGCTTCCTGTTCAGTTCCCCATCAGGTGACTTGCAGGCTGTTCCTCTGACTTCTGCCAACAACCTCACTTGGGGTTGTTTGCTTTAGAAAGCAGCAAAAAGATGATGTGATTATTGTTGCAGCTTCTTCCTGATGACTGCAAAGTTCTTCTCTGCTAGGACTGGTGCTGTTGCAAGTCTTTGTGGGCACCATGGACAGTGGGATCAGTGCACCCTCAGAGAGAAGGAAAGGCTCCAGGGATAACTTACAGCCCATTTGAGTACCCAAAGGGGGCTTCTAAAAAGGAGGGAGGGGGACTTTTTACACGGGCAGATAGTGATAGGATAAGGGGGAACAGTTTTTAACTACAAGAGGAGAGATTTAGAATAGATATTAGAATTCTTCACTCTGAGTTGGAGAGGCACAGTTTACCCAGAGAAGCTGTGACTGCCCCATCCCTGGAAGTGTTCAAGGCCAGGTTGGGCATAGCTTGGTGTAAGCTGGGATAGTGGCCCTGCCCACAGCAGAAGGGTGGAATGAGATTATTTTTGTTGCTTCCAAACCCAAACCATTCTATGATCCTACACAAGCACACACACAGACACACTTTTCTTGGAACAAGCTTCCCCAGGGCAGGTGCTCAGCATGATCTGTAATAAAGCAAAGCTGCTTCATTCTCTCCTATCACGGCCACGCTGGAGCCAAAGCTGCTCCAGCTCTCAGTGCACTTTGGCAAAGCAGTAGCTGTTTGTCAGAAAACCTTCTCTCTGCATGTGAAAGCGATGGATACCTGAGGAGGGATGACATAGTCAGCTACATCCCAGATCCTGGCTCCCAAGGTGGATGTGTTTGTCAATGTTACTCCCTTCACCTTTGTGGTTACAGAACTGACCACAGAGTCTGTTTCCTGGTACCCCTTTTCCCACAGAAAAACCCACCTGAAAGAGAAGAATTGCAAGAAACAATAGATAAACATCATAAACAAGTTCAGGTTGGAATTTCTCCTTCTTCCATGTCACTTGAAAGGGCTATTCCAGACAGTTTCACAGCATTTCCTTACAAAAGGGTCACCAGATTGGCAATCTCCTGTCTGATTTTTGGGGTGATATTTTTTATTTTCAGACTGGTTTGCAGGGTCTAATTTGCTTTTATGCCCAGCCCTGCTNCCGCAGCCCCGGGGCCCCGAGCAGATTGCCCGAGGCCCGCGGAGGCAGCGGCAGCCACGGACTTTCCACGGCTGTTTTCACGGAATCACAGAACCCATTAGGTTGGAAAACACCTCGGAGATCAGCGAGGCCAACCTGTGACCGAACACCACGTTGTCAAATAAACCAGAGCACTGAGTGCCACGCCAGTCTTTACTTAAACACTTCCAGGCTCGGTGCCTCCAACACCTCTCTGGGCAGCCCATTGCAATATCTAATCACCCTTTCTG
>VYXD01016035.1:233221-310278 GCA_013397195.1 Hylia prasina
GGCGGCCGGCCGGGGACACCCCGCGCCCCGCCGCTCGCTCACCCGATCACATAGGCGAGGATGCCGAGCTGCACCGCGCGGTTGATGAGCCCCACTTTGCGGCTCCGGATCAGCACGATGCGCGGGGTGTCGTACTCGAAGAGGAAGCTGTGCAAAGCCCCGCACANGGCCCGCGGAGGCAGCGGCAGCCACGGACTTTCCACGGCTGTTTTCACGGAATCACAGAACCCATTAGGTTGGAAAACACCTCGGAGATCAGCGAGGCCAACCTGTGACCGAACACCACGTTGTCAAATAAACCAGAGCACTGAGTGCCACGCCAGTCTTTACTTAAACACTTCCAGGCTCGGTGACTCCAACACCTCTCTGGGCAGCCCATTGCAATATCTAATCACCCTTTCTGGGAAGAAATTCTTCCTAATTCTTCCTAATGTTCATCCTACACCTACCCTGGCACAGCTTAAGTTAGTGCAAGGACCAAGCCACTGCCTGCAAAAGAGAGCAGAGCATATTGAAAGACTGTCACCTTCCTATCCACAATGACCAAATTCTTTATTTATCCTCTTGCTGAATTAATCTTTGCTTTAAAAGCAGGGATCTACCACCTAGTCCATGTACTCTCTACCTCATCTTGAGATAGCCAACACAGTGCTCATTGTAGAAACATCACTATAACCCTCATAAGAGCAGGTATATCATCAGGAAGAGATGAACTGACAAAGTGGCAGTGGGAATTTCAGGCAGTACAAAGCTATTAAGACCCTTTAGTTCAGCTATATATTAGTAAAATGCTTATTTTTTTACAAAACCAGCCAAAACAGATAGGATCAAAAGAAGTGAGGAAAGGATAAGAATATGAGTGAATATTCAATGTAACTTTCAAAAGGAGAATTGGTTCATATGCTAGAACAGAAATGCACAAATGCCTGTGGTAGTATTTTCCCACTCTAGATATATAAGATGCTGAAATATGAATATTAACACAATTAATGCATTTTTCAGTTGGGGATATAAATACAAGTGGCATAATCTGCCAGCAATATATCTTAGAATATATGTGGGGAATGGAAATGGCAAACTAATGGGTTAGCTCAGAAAGAACAAAGCTTTGTTGAAAGGAGTGCAGAATACACCTGTTACAATCCTTCTCACCTTGTTACTACAAAAATAGAGCATGTCTAAATATAACTAAAATAGAGAACAGGAAAGGTGTTGGAGTATAGATTAATTTACCCTGAATTTGCTGCTCCTTGGATGTACTCTGGCCTTAACACATGATGGCACAAAGCTACTCACACAAGTTCAGGGGAGGGAGCAGGGGGAGGCAGGGCCTGCTTGAAGCTAAGAACAAACAGGAGGCCAAAGTTCCACATTACAATTCTGATAAGTATGAATGAAATGCTCGAAAATAATACACAAAAATGGTCAAAGTACTTTTCATTGTGATTCCTTGGTTCAAGATAAAAACAACAATGCAAAGAAAACCCACTGGGCTTTTCAGAAAATGCTTTGTGTCACTGGAATCACCTAAAATGAGCGTGTTTGGTTTGGCTGGACCAGGATGCCTTCAATGGCGAGTTATGAAACTCATTCAGTGGCCTCTTTCTAGAGCCTCACAATCCAGGGCTGCAAAAAGCTGACAAGGCTGGGGTAGAAAAATGCTCAGCACCACATTTTTTAGGTGATACATCTTTTGGGCTTCCTTCCTTCAGGATCATGCTTTGAAGTGACTTCTGGCTTTCTTCAGGGTGCAATCAGACAGCACCAGGTGCTGAAACCAGTTCAGGTTGTGATGCACTGCCCTTTCTTCCTTCAGCAAGAGCTGCTCATGGTGCTAATGAGTTGGTTGGCATCTGCCACAGCAGCACCACTTTTGGCAGTCTGGGGAAGAGGCTCCTTGTCTAAGGGTTAGCCCCAGCTCTTATTCTTCACTATGATGGTTCTCATGGGACTCACCAGTACACATCAGCTCAGATTCTTCATTTGCATTGTTCTCATTGGCCTGGCTGGTGCAGCAGCTTGCCAGCAGCACAAAATTTCACAGGGTGGCTCTGCAACAATTCCCAACATAAATCAAAGAAAACAGCATTTGCTGCTTCATCCAACCACTGAGAGAATTTTCAACAGGGATCTTCACCATTGGGTTCTGCACTTGACACAGCACAATAGGGATAATGATGATGGATCAGCAGATCTGGAGGAGGATTGTTTTTTTGTGTTGCCATCACCCACTGCAGTGAAACAGAATCGACGCCTCATGAGTTGTTTCAACGCCGACGCGCTCCTGCGGGCACGTACCCACCACAGGAAAGCAGCAGTTTTTGGTTGACTCAAGAAAATACATCCTCTGGTCACAGAGTGCCCATGCTCTGATAGCTTTAAAATCATGTTATTCTAGACCAACTCTGAACTCCTGAGCACACTTCAGCGTGCTGGACATCAGCATTTTCCATGCTCTGATCAGTAGAGAGTGGCAACAATCATGGGAGCCTTAACCAACTTCCAATTTCTTATTCTGTCAAAACCCTGACTTTCCTGGTGCACAGCTCACATCAGCTTATGGATCAATAAGCAATCACAGAGCACTCCACTGGGGAGCATCTGGAACCTGATCCAAAGGTCTTCTGAAAAAGGTGTTACAAACACCAGTCCTTCAGCCAGCTGATCCAACAACAGTGCCCTGTCTCAGGCAGAAATGAACAATCCAAAATAAAAGAACCTTCTTGCCAACATGCAATTGTTCAGATCCTGCCATAACTAACAGGAAGGAAAAGGAGGTCTCCTATGTATTCATGAGATTTACCTTTCAAAGGAATTTGGTCAATGAAGACAATCATGGGTGTAACTAAAGCCCAGCATTGCTACCTCAGTATCTCAACCACATGGCAGAGCTTCCTGGGCTCTGACCTTGGTATTGTTCTGGCAGAAAATAAAACATTCAGCTTTGCTTTTTAGTGATTCCTCCACTTTTTCTTCTTGCCAATGGAAGTTGTGAAGGAACTTTACACATGGGAAGTTTGGACCAAACCTCCCATCCATTATTTTTGGTGCCTGTAGTGACCCACTCCTGGCATGTTAGAGGAAGGTTAGGGAACAAGGCAGAAGGTGTCAACTGTGCAATGTAATTGAAAGCAAAACTCCCTCTGTAACGTCCCAGCAGGAGCCTGCACAGGGTGATGTTTCAGAATGACTGGCAGTCACTGAAACTTTATAACAAACCCTTAGGATTTCATTAGCTCAGGAAGCTCATGCATATCTTTCCCGGATACTGTATGAACAATTACAGCCTTCCTGTTGTTGGACAAAGCCTTTTTGAGATCATAACTCTGTCCACATGAGAAAAGAATGGAATTTGCTCTCAAGTGCTGAAAAACTTCAGCAGAAGGAGCTGTAGGAGGCATTGTGGGCACTGGAGGGGACCTGGCAGTGGAAAAACTGCTCTGTTTCTGCAGAAAACCCCAAATTTGGGAGAAGATGAGATATAAATGTAAAAACTTACATGTGTCTTATATTTTATACATATGGGCTTTTAAGTGAGCTAATGAAAGTGCTAATTGACCCAGTTTCTTATGCATATATTTCAAAACTGGCTGAAAGGAACTAAAATTCATTACAATTCACTTCCTTAGAGTATCAATTCCATTATTTCAGTTGAAATAAAATAGGGTTTTTTTTTCATTCATTGGCTGCTACAGGCTAGAAATAAAACATTTTTATCTTGGATATTGTACAGTCATGGGGTTACAACAAAAGATGGCTATGAGGCCCTTCCATCCTACTCTAGGTCACAGCAGCATTGTTCCATGGAGTCTTTCTTATTTCACTTTGAGATTGCCAGCATTGAGGTTTTCATGATCTAAGCAGGGAGGATGAAGAGATTGTTCTTTGGTCTGAGGAGGATCCCCAAACACCAGCCTGCAGCACAAAGCACAGACAACCAATCTACCCCGCGGGGAACTGGAAGCAATCTCACTGTGATAAATGAACCCACAGAGAACTTCCACATCTTTTCTTTGCCAAAGAAAACCCCACACTAGGAAACTTTTTTTCTTTCTTTCAGTCCCTGATTAAAGCTCTCTTACGTTGGTGAATTTTCCTTGACATTTGCATTAATGAGCCAAATGTCTCCAGTGAATTCAAGATGAGCCTGCGACACCTAAAGCTGTTTCTATGGCAGCTGCATGATGGTACAAACTGGAGGCTGTGACTTCACTGCAGGATCACATAGCAGGGCAGCTTCAGTCAATTATTTGGGCATTATAATGAGTGGTAACAGTATGGCTGTGAAGGAAAGAGCTGGCTTAAATACATGAGATCTGTAAGTGCCTAGGCAGAGGGAGTACCTTAAAATTCCATGATGTTGTCAATGTATCTTTCTTTCAGCACAGAAAAAAAATGTAGATATGTCTTTCACTGACTTAGGGAGGTTTTCCATGGATTCCACAGGGAATCCCTGACCTCACAGGTTTTTAGCAGTTGCATTGTAATTCACACATTGTCCTGTTTGCATTCTTGTAAAGAAGCTCTTACTCAAGGGCTTTTTGCCACTTAGAGACAGTTTCAACCTGTCCTCCTCAAATGTAAGACAGGGAACTTGACATTTCAGATTGTTGCAGCTTTCTATAGGAGGAAGCTGCAGAAGGAACTACCCAAACCATGGTCCTGCCACACCTCATCAATCCTTATTTAGCACTTTGCTTGGGTCAACAGTGCTTGTCATTGTTTGGGCTGAGGGTGAAGTAATTTCCTTCACAATTTTATATGAAGTTTCATATCTGGATCTGGTGATAGATCGAGAAATCAAGTGTTTCAGCTGGAAGCTCAATTCAACAACATGAACCAATTAAAGTAGGGTGTAAAAGCAGGCAGAAAATCTGAATCCTGAATATTGAATTGACATTAACTGAAGACTTGCCTGCATTGGTACAGTGTATTCTGCTGTATCCCAGATCCTGTTGCTTTTGTGAGCCACTTTCTTCACACTGGTACTTACTGAGCTGTTAACATTATCCTCTCCTGTCAGAGTCTGTGAGAAGTGACTAGACAACTGTCTGGACAAAACAGAAAAGACAAATAGGCCCATAAGAATAAAATCTGTCAGCTTCTTTGTATCATTCTTGAACAAAATGCACTCCAAGATAAAAGTCAGATGGACATTTTCAAGTAGGTGAGAGAATTTTTGAGTGAGACACATCAGCTGGATCAAACTCTGCCTTGGTTTCACTTTCACAACTTTTGGCTGTGAATTGATGTACACAAGAAGAGAATTTCTATTTTCCTATCCTAAATGACACAGACAACATGAGACGACATCCTGACCCTTCAGATGGCATTTGGGAAACTGCAATTATCTGCAACAGACCTTGAAGTCGTCCAAAAATATTCTCCCATGCTGTGTTGCTGTGGACCTAGACTCTGACTTTTTCTGTCACAAATGGTAGTGTCCTGTCCATGTTGTTTTTCTTTAAAAGAGCTTAAAAAACATAGGCTTTAATTTTTCAGAGTGACTACTTTTGCGCCTCATGCTGATTGTTTCAAAATTATTGGCCTAACATTTTTACTTTCTCATGAACTGAATATGTTAAGGAGGAAGGACACCTCTGTTCTAAAGCTGACAGGAATGTCACCCAGCTCATCTAACTCATAAAAGCACTGTCAAGTTTGAAAAACTATTGTATGTTCAGGAGATACTTTCTACATTACATAAAAGTGATATAAAAGGCTTGCTTTGAAAAACAAGCCACAAGCACTTGCACCAATCCGGGCTAACAACACATTTTCTGGATGGAGATAAAATAGAATCTGAAGAACAGAAATACAAAGCAACCGATCAATGTTCCTTTATTTATATCCTTTATTTTGACAGCATTTCAGCCTTTTCCTCCTGGAGAGCAGTGCTTTGGGATAACAATGTTGTTGGAAAGTGGCAGTGGGAACCCAGCTCTGAGCAGCAGAAGGTGGGCATCGAACCTTAGTAAGGCCACTTGGATTTCCTGCAGACCTGATCCTTGGTGCGATTGGGATCAGTGTGCGCAATGTCCTGGCCTGCTGCCCTCCCAGGAGAATGAAACCAGCTCCACCAACCTCGGCAGACTTTGTTCAGCAAACTTATCACTGAGAACAGCCCTTGCTTGGCAGCACAGAGCAAAATTTGCCCTTTAGAGGCAATCAATTATGGCATATTCCTAAAACATCTTATTGTTCTTGGAATCTGCTGCAAGGGGTGACTCGCCATCTCATCTGACCTTGAACAGGAGGCTCTACAGAGCAGGCTCTAATCTCAGAAACACTGGTGTAAACCTGAGACTGATCTGTGGAGTTATTTTGGATTTTTCAGACAAAAAACAAAACCAGGCAGCATGGCAAGAAACAAACCCGAGTGTTTTCTAGAGGAAGCTTAGTTAACTCTGCCCAACCAACCCCTCCTTGTTAAATAACATCCTATGCCACACTCCCACCTCGGAGTTCCCACAACCACATCCACCCTCCAAGGTGGTCTAACACCAGATCAGTGGTCTTGTTTGGTCTTGTTTGCTGCCATGGCATGATCTCTCCTCAGTACTACCAGACTTTGCCAGTCTGAAGTAATGCTGGGACAACTGGGGCTAAATGGATGGAAGCCAGCATCAGGCCAACCTCCTTCTGGGCCTGACTGTCCACCCCCAACACTTCACACCAGTGCAAAGAAGGTGTAACACTCTTCTGGGCTGGGCAGGCACACACAGCACCCACTCCACACGGCTGGCAGTGCCAGGCAAGGAGCAGGGCAGTGGAAAAGTGAGACCATCAATGGCCACAATGGCCACAGAGATTGCCAGATTCCTATCTCATATTGCTTGGGACACCATTCTACCTGGTCTTAGTCTGGTTTTGCATCAAGTACTGGGATCAAAAAGGATTGATGGAGTGACTGCTCCTCTCAGCAGAGCCAGTCTGTGGCACATACCTTGGCTGTGCCTCTCCTGCTGCACAGTCACACAACGCTGCAGCTGCTCGGTGTGTTCTGAGCCAGCCTGTGCATCTGCTCCAGGGGCAGGGAGAGGTGTGAGGCCACCACTGACACTGCACACACGGGAGGTGGGGCTGGAAAGGTGCAGAGCTCTCAAGGTCCGACCTGCAAATCCCAGGCTCAGAGTCTGAAAGACACAAGTTTGGATCAGAATCCATTAGACCCAGATTTAAAGTACCGGGTTCCTCTCTCTTGCAGCTGAAGACTCTGATAAAGGCACAAAATATACAAACTGTACAACAAAGATCTAATGTTTTTCTTCCAATCCTTTAGTATTTTAAATGACTTACAACTGTAGACATGACAAAACATTCAGAACCAGACAGACTTCTTGGCTGTTGGTATTGTCTTAAATGCCTCAGCTCACCGGAACAAGCCACATTCTGCACGAACAGGCTTGATTTTTTAAGACATCTGTGATCACTCCTTAGGCTTTAGCTGACCACAGTACAGCTGCAACTGGGAACCAGAAACAGGCTGGGGATGCATTTAGGTACTAGAACAGCCACAAAGAAATTAATTTTTAATATAACACAGACCTATGTGTACCTACACACAGCACAGTATTTACAATAACAGAAACAAACAAACAGGAGGGATCAGATTGCTTGAGCAAAGCAGAAGTATTGTCTCCTCCTCTTCCTAAATGCTCTTGTTTTCACCCTAACATCTTCCATCTGTTTGGGATCTGACCTCAGCAGCCCGGCTGGACACGTTCATGCTCCTGTCTGTGATGTTCCCATATAAGGTGATCTCTCTTCCACCGCTGAGCAGGATTCTCATTTGCTCAGGTCCCACTCGGATTTGCTGCTCTCTGTGGTCGAGCTCTGTCACAACTTTGCTCGTGGCTGTAAAGGGAGGAGAGAGTCGGGAGGGAGCAGTGAAGCTGTGCCTGCAGATGCAGAGAGCTCTGGACTGTTTATTTCCATTCTCTTTCCTGCACAAGTTACCTCTGCAGGATGCCTTTGCAATAAGGAGCTTCCAGAAGCCTTTCCCAGGCTAAATAAAAGACAAATTCTATCCGGAGAACTGGATGGAACTGTAGGGCTGAACTCTTGTAACAACTCTCACGTCAAACTTTCCTTCAAAATCCATATCACTCTCCATGCAAACTAATTTGTGACTGTGGAAAATGCCCCCAGAATTATACAACCAAAATATTGGAATACCAGCCCTTGAATCTGTAAGACTTGACTCAGATAGCACATCACCCAAACCAAGATAACTTAAGCATAAACAAATCTCAGCTGCTTCCTGTAATATTTACCCAAGGCTGCACTGAGAGCTTATAGTCTCTTTCATGTCTGTGAAGATTCTCTTGTGATAAAGAGGTCAAGCCACTGAGCTAAGCCTTGATTTTTTTTATTTTAGGCAGCAATTTTGAACATTCATACACCACTGCAGACTGTAAATACCAAGCAGCAGGAGGGCAGCAAGGGCCTGCATGTATGGAGAGCACAAAACTGGTGGAAGAAAGGATCATGATAACATAAAACTTTAAGGATGACACGGGATCTTCTCTCACTTGCCCCAAGAAGGGAAGTCCCACAAAACTGGGCTCCAATGTGTGATTTTGCTCCTGCCTCCAATCACTTGAGCTTTCAAAGACATCAACAAGTTCAGCCAGTCCAGTTCTAACAAGGTCTGGTCATGGAGGTCTCCTTTCCCAGAGTCAGAACAATCAGACTTCATGGGTTTCCATCTCACCATCTCTTTTTCTTATCTTGGCATTACCTAAAGTTTTCATCCTTCCTGTTCTTTAACGTTACAGAGACATGAGAGAGGGGAACGTACCTTTCCTTCTGGGAAGGTGTGAGGACTGGAATAGTCAGTATAAAGCAAAATCTCAGAGCAGCAACCTCCCAGTGCACCCAGCCCAGATCCCTCTCCATCCTCACCACAACTGCCCTCCCCTCAGCACTGAGGAAGAAAGGATGTGTATCAGTGTTTACAGAAACAGGGTTTCTCCATGATTAAGTGATGAGGAACTCACAGGCACCTCCATCAGAAATACCATTCTCATCTGCTCTCTCTCTGTTCTACATGCTCAAAATACTCACCAGAGAAAAACAGTAACTGATACCAGGAAAGCATGACAAAGGAAAGCAGATCTCTTCTGGGAACCTGTAGGTAAATACGATTCCTAAAGGTCAGTATATGGACTGAAAGCACAAAGGAAACATGATCCGGTTTTAAAGTTCAAATCCAGGAGTCAGGAGACTTGGATTATGTTCCTGGCTCTACCACAGCTCTCATGCCCAACCACAAGGCACCCGTCCATCCCTTTTGTCACTTCATTTAACCAGTTAAGAGCTTGGACACTAATCAGTGTCACTTCTCAGCCTTCCCGTGAAAACCGATAAATTTTATGAAATTATTGTATAAAGCACTTTCTGTTTCCCAGAAGGAAAAGAGGAGCTAATCTAAGATAGTCGCAGTGCTTAGAATTGCAAAGTATTACATTTATGGTTGCTACTTACTGAGTCAAATTCTGCAGTGATTTACAACCTGTGCATTTCAATTGGCACCAATTTAACATGACTCACTGCATATTTTAATCCATCATCTGGGGACTCACATGGGATTCTACGACTATCCAAGAACCTAATTGAAATTGCAGAGAGGCTCCAAAATCCAACTATTTCAGGCCTAAGCATGGCTTTTGAAGGATCTGCGAGAACAAACTTGCAGACTGAGAGATTCCATGAGCAAGTTTGACTTTAATTTATAGTCTGGTTGGGATTGTTTGGTGTTTTTGAAGCTGCTATCCTTATTTCAGATTTATGCACTACATATTTATTGCTACTTTGAGGCACACTGACAACTGATGCTCAGACTTGAGGATATAAATTTGCCATTTGCCCCAGATGAAGCCTGGGCCCAGGACCTGCTGTTCCTGTTCCACACGGATCCTCTGTGCAACTTTCCATTTCAAAGGAATTAAGTAACCATTCACCTGACACGTACATCAGCCATACTTGACATCCCTTTGTGCTGTCAAAGGCTGCCAGAAATCTTAATTGGGTAACTGCAGCAATCTGTTTGTACATCTCCTACACATGCGACAACAACCTCCCTCAGAAGGAGCTGCAGAGCCAAGTTTATCCTCCAGAGGCTGAATCTCAGACCTATTTCTGCCACTTCTCGCCCTTGTTCTGTGAAGGAACCCCACGAGAGACTTGCCCTGTGCCGTGTCCGCCCCGTCAGCGGCCTCAGCGGCAATTCCCGGGCTGTTCGCGGCGGGAAGGGGCCGGGCGGGGGCTGCGTTTTCCTGCGGCCCACGGGACGCAGCGGGAAGGACTGACCGCGGCATGCTGTGGGGACACCGGGAGGGCTCCCAGTGCGGGGTGAAGAAGAGCCCGGTGCCGGTGCCAGGGCCGGTCCCCTCACAGTCCGGCCGCGCTCCCTCACGACCAGGCCACGCCCCCTCACGGNCGCGGTCACCGCCCCCCGGCATCTGCTGTGTCTTCTCTGCAGAGGTTTTCCCGGGACACAGTTATGGGTGATCAAATCCAGTTCATTGTTGAGAAGCTCAATCAGGAGCCCTTCAGGAAGAACCACAATCTGATCTCGTTTGACTCCCTGGAGTCGCTGCAGCTGCTGCAGCTGCTCAGTGATGTTCTGGGGGAGATTGACCCGAAGGTAAGGAGGGCACTCAGAGGTGCTCAGATCTGCTGAGGTGGCTGGACACTGATATTTGCTTTTATTTAGGTCCGGCTCAGTATAATCCTGCGGCGTGTTTGTGTCACCATAAGCTTATATGAATCTTCCAGGAAATAAATGTGCCTGGCAAGAATCCTTCCTGCCCATACGTCTGAGTGCTCTTGGCAAACCAGCAAATGTTTCTTGGGGCGGGGCGGCAGCATCGCTGTTCCCCAGAGGCTGATGACGATGTTTTTCCTTTGAAATTAAGGATACAGATCTTGGTTCATACTGACAATCGTGTTCAAAATCAGGCTGTGTCTTGCACACACCCAGGGCAGGAGCCGATCAAGAACTGAACCTCACAACTGTGCTGTTGCAATGGAAATCATATCCCACTCCTTGGAGGCTGCCAAACGTGTGTGTGAATGAGAAGGGACCATTCATACACCTGGGGTGTGGATACCTGTGCCTTGGAGTGCCAGGATATCTGACTTCCCGGGTGGATGTGGTCAGTGTGACTGCACAGATGAGATCCCACAAGCAGGGAGAAGGCATTCCTGGAGTAAATTGACCTGAATACTCATGTTACAGGAAAATCCAGTAGAAGACAATTGAAGTTTGGTGATTTAAGGGATGTTCTGTACAGAGCATCTCACTGTCGTCTGGTAAATTAATAAAGTCAATTCTTTCAGTGTTGCCAGAAAATTAATGTCCCTTGGACAAACAAGTTTATAAAAATAATACGATTGATTATAGTAAATAATATAGTGTTATCTTAATAAATATTAATTCATTCTTAAATCGATTGTTTTATAATAGTTACAATAATATTTACTGTATGAATAATAATAAAGAATAATTACTTATTTAATTTTAAAACCCGTTTAGCATGCTGTTGACATTAGAGAGGAGCTGCCGGAACAAACAGCTAAAAGAATGCTGAATCTCCTTGGAATCCTCAAATACAAACCTCCAGGGACTGTGTCAGACCTGTGAGTACCTTTTTGCATACGAATCATGTTTTATAAAAGCATCTTTTTGAGGTCCTTTAGTTCAGGTGAGCACTGCTCCAATCTCTGAATGGATGTTGGGATGGGATTCCAGGTGTGGCTTCAGCTGGGCTCCGTTCCTGTGTCCCCGTGGCTGTTTTGGGTTCCAGGTGGGCTCTGTTCCCGTGGCCCCGTGGATGTTTTGGGGTCCCACGTGTGGCTCCAGGTGGGCTCTGTTCCGGTGTCCCCGTGGATGTTTTGGGGTCCCAGGTGGGCCCTGTTCCGGTGTCCCCGTGGATGTTTTGGGGTCCCAGGTGGGCGCTGTTCCCGTGTCCCCGTGGATGTTTTGGGGTCCCACGCGTGGCTCCAGGTGGGCGCTGGTGCAGTGGCGGCTCCGGCCGGCAGAGGGCGCCGCACGCCCGGCCCGGTCCCGGTCCCGGTCCCGGTCCCGTCTCACCTGTGCCAGGTCCTGCGCTCCCCCCGCTCTGCCGGCATCCCTCAAGGCTGTCACAGGAATCGCTGCTGGCTTTGTCTTGTTGCGGGGTTTTTATCTGACTCAAGGTAGAAGAATTGGGAGTCCAAACTGCAGACTTCCAGCTCAGAATGGGTTGGGTTGGAAGAGACCTAAAGATCATCCAACCTGCTGCCATGGGCAGGGACACCTTCCACTATCCCAGAGCTCAGAGCTCCATCCAGCCTGGCCTTGAACACTTCCAGGGATGGGGCAGCCACAGCTTCTCTGGGCACCCTGTGCCAGGGCCTCAGCACCCTCCCAGGGAAGAATTGCTTCCTAATATCTAATCCAGCCCTGCCCTCTGACATTGTGAGGCCATTCCCATTGTCTTGGCATTCAAAGCCCTGGTAAAATGTTGCTCTCCATCTCTATTTTGTGCTTCCTTCAGGTTCTGGAATGTGCAAATCCCTCAGCCTTTTCTTTCCCAGGCTAATCAAACCCAAGCCTCACCATGAGCGTTTTCTCTTCTAACAGCATTACAAAAACCATTAGGCAAGTGGAGAGGGAATGTCAAAACACTGCAGATTTTTTTGTTCCAAGCCAGAATTCTTTTGTTTGAGATTTACTGGCATTTTCTCCTGGTTGGTTCCATACAGGAGTGCTTTTCGCCAAGGGCTGGTTACTGGAAGCAAAGCTGTAATTCATCCTGTCTTACACTGGCTTCTTCAGAGGACCAATGAACTCAGGACAAGAGCTTATCTGGCACGTTTCTTAGTGAAACTGGAAGTGCCAGCAGAGTTCCTGCAGGATGATACTGTGGCTGACTTCAACAAACAGGTACCATTTCTCGTGAATGCCAACATTTTACGTTAATTAAAGTGCCAGTGGGAGGAGGGATAAATGAATCAGGGAGTTAATGCTGGCATGTTCAAGTGAGTTATGTTAAAAGCTTGTTGGAATCAAGGATAAGCAAAGATTCATAATAAAAAGTTGATGTCTTGACCACTTTTCTTCCAATAACCCCGAAATTATGTATTAATAAGTAGCATTGAATTAAAAGGCTTTAAGCCCATTAAACACTGAGTGCCAAATAATGTTCAGAGCCATGTTGGCTTAGGCAGACTTTTAGTTCTTAATTTTTGAACAGGTTTGGGGGTTTTTTCCTGTGAAATATGACCTGGTTATTTTTAACTTTATAAAAATTACCACTTCAAACAGAAAATGTTATGACCAAAATTCGGTATCTCCTAATAGTCCATTGATTGTATTTTAGTCATGATAGTCCTATGATAGTATTTGATGGCTAATATTTGTATGAGCCTTACTCCACTTTTGCTTTAACCATTATATTTTGTGAATAAAGATTTCTTTTTCTCCATGCTGACATTCCTACTTGTTATTTTCCCACTTACTTTGTGAGCATTAGATGTTGATTTTAGATAGACTTGGTGGGTTTGAAATGTAAAAGTTGAAGTGAACCAAAGTTTTGGGTTTATTGTCTGAGGTACATATTTACTTAATTTTTTCCAGTTTTCTGTGCCTTTTGTTCTGTAAAACCACAGTGGGTTTGAGTGTTTGCAAGAGGTAACTTGATCTATTAACTCTGCACCAGCAAAGCTGAACAGTTTGACTAAGGCTTGACTAAGTCTTCTATTTCTTTGTTACCTCGAACAATATTTGATTTATACCTTGAAATAACTCAGCAGAAGTAGCAGAGAGAGAAAGGAATGCAGATTGTATGTTTTGTTCAGTATGTCACTGAATGTGTGATGTTTAATGTGTATAAATATCCACCTCCATAATTTCCGTTACGTAAGATGTGTTCCTTTTTGGGATTACAGTAATAGAACCATCTTATTAAACTAATACCCTGCTGATTAATTCAAAACAGAAGCTGGGGTAATAGAATGCCTTATTGCAATATAAGATGACAGTGCAAATATTTAGATACTAATGAATTAAATAATTAGCCTGAATTATTTAGATACAGTCTTGCAATGGTGTCTTTTAAGGGAAATTTCAAAAATGAGAGTTTGGACACCTTATAACACAGTCAAGTTTTAAGAATTGAGCAAAACTGAACTTTTGTAAATTACTTATAGAAGATACTCAGCAAACCTGCCCCCTTCCCAACTGTGTTGTGATTTAGACATTGAATTGCCTACAGTCTGTAATTTAAGAAATAAACAACTCCAGGCATTAATCTCATTGTTCAGGCTTCAGTGTTTTGCTCCCAGGTGCCAGAGATCTCTTTCCATACAGGAACCTGGTGTTTTTTTGGTCATTTGAGTATGTCCCTTATTTCAGGTGCATGTGGGGCACCCAAAGGGAAAAGTGAGAACCTTTTTTTGTTATGATCCATCAAATCCTCCTCTGCCTTGTTTGAATCCTGCCATTGGCCTTGAAATTTGATGTTCCAGCGAGGAAAAGTCATATGGAACTCCTCTTTTGACACACAAAGGAAAACTCTTGGACACCAGCAGTGGGAATGCAGTTGCTCAGAGACCACCTGCTCATTTTCATTTTTGTTAAAGGACTTCCAGAGTGCATAGGGGGTATCATGGAAGCCAGTTGAGTTTTACTCTGCATTTTGTAACTTGTTCCTCCTCATCCAGCCTGTGCATTCCTTGTCACACTTTCGTTTGCCACTTAATCCAGCAGTTACAATTTTATCTTCTCCTCCTTAGCCATTTTATTGCTATTTTTTTTAATTCCTTCCAGCTTTTCAGTGTGTGCTTGGTACTGAAACAACCAGAACTGAGTAGAGCACTTTGGATGCTGCTTCCCCAGGGTTTTATAGAATGGAGTTGCTGTTTCACTGCTCAGGGCTTTGATGCCTTTGTTTGAACTGGCCTTTGCTGTTGCCATTTGGTATTCACCTTTCATATCAACTGCTCTTTCCAGGAAGTAAAAAATGACTTGATACTCTCCTTTTAGATTTTTCCATCTCATTGAAGGGTTGTTTCTGTGGAGATTATCTTTCCTTATACCTCAGCTCGTGTTTCTCCGAGTTGAGTCTAAATTTATTTCCTCTCCATATTTCTAAACTCTTGCTGTCCCCTGTTATTTCTCTGCCCACACAGACTTTCACACTGCCTCTCAGTTTAAGATTCCTGGTGGGCAAAGTACTGGTGTGGAAGTAGCACACTGTCTCCTTGTCTCTGAGTGCTGAGCTGCATCTATCAATCTCTGGGATGTTCTGAGGGTTATGCAACGTGGCACAGCCATTTCTCACGTGTTCACTCAGCTCTGCTCTTGGGCCACTCTGGAAACTCAAGCCCCATTGCTTCCATCAAAAGTGTTGTTAGAGCAAACTCTTCCTTTTGGGGCTGATGCATTTCTATATGTGGTATACACAGATGTATAATAAGAGAGAGTAATTTGTTAATTTGTCCCTCTCAGGTGACACCTTCTTGTTTTGCAAATACACTGTGTATTACAAAAGGTGAAAATACTGGGGAAATTGTGAAGTTCTGAATGTCTCTTCAAATGGAAGATAATGTACTGTGATTTTTTTATTTCTGCTTTATAAGTTGACAGGCTTTTGCAATGAGAAAATCTCTTTATGTTGTTCTCACCACATTTCTATGTCTGCATTTACTGTCTTAGTAGTAAAACAATGTGTTGATCTGAAAATCCTTAGACACAGAGCTCATCCTGCACAATTTCCATTTCATTTCACAGTATGAAGAACTCATGGAAGCATTTAAAAACCTACATAAGGAGCACGAGCAGCTCAAAATATCTGGTTTATCAACTGCAGAAATAAGAAGGGTAAACAAACTCCACAGTTTTTCATTTAGTTGGGTTTTTTTGCACGTCAGTTCCATGTTTGTTGGCTTTGAGGACAGTGGGAAAGCTGTAGAGGCCAGAGCTGGTGGGCAGTGCAGCTGCCTCTTGTCACTGCTCTCTGTTGGCAAACACAAAGTCCTCACTCGTGTTTAGAGCTGAGCTTTCTGGAGCAGATTGGGGAACGAGCCTGCCAAGACTCTGCAGCATGATTTCCAAATATTAGAACTCCATTTCCTCTGAGTGCAGACTGATACAAAGCCTTTTGCTTTCCTGATAGTGGCTAATAATTCCAGAGGGTGGTGAATGAATTAAGAGCTTAAGTCAACAGAAATGATGACCCCACGTGGTTCAAGTGTTAAGTAGAGATATTTGCTCTGTTTCAGCAAAATAATTAAGCTTGTGTACAGCTTTCCAGGGGACACACAGACAAGCCAGGCAAATGTTGAGATAAGGTCTACATTTGGAGAATTGATTTTCTTTTCTCTCATAACTATCAATCTGTGGAGCCCTGCTGTTGTAAAATAGGACTAAAGGAGAATAATAATAATCAGATACATGTTTCAGCACTAGAAAGTGTTTCTTTTAAGACAGTTTTAATACAAAAAGTGGCAGCAGACATCGCTCATAAGCAACTTCATGCAAATTGGTCTGCCAGGAAGTGGGTAATGCTGGTGACATTAAGAACATATGTCAGACTGCATCAGATGTTGAATTCATGCTGATCCGTTCCTTGGTGGTTTCTGTTTGTTTGTTTTTATTTTAGAGAAATCCACCTGCTTTTATTTTAAATGTTCACATTAATACTCAAGGATGCAGATGAAGAATGTTAGCATAAAGAGAGTGGGAACTGTGGGGGAAGCAAGAGAGAAGAGAGATTGGAATCCTGGATGTTTGATCATAGATCAATAAAATTATAACCGCCTCCGTGTATTCAGGGAAGAATTCTGATTTTCATATTAATTTGAAGAGAATTTTGTCCAATCCAATACATATGGGAAAGAATTTGATATTTCTTTATCTGTTTTTCTTGCTTTTTAGGACATCAGTGCAATGGAAGAGGAGAAAGATCAACTGGCTAAAAGAGTAGAGCGTCTTAAGAAGAGGGTAATAAGAGAAGTAACACTCCTGCACTTCAGTGTCATAATCCTTGGCCTGCAACTCCGATTTTGGAATGCAAACAAGGATTAAGATAAACACACTGTATGTCTAGGAAGGAATCAAGTAACTAATTGACCTACAGGGAATCTCCCCAGGCGTTGATCCAGAGCTTTTAAGAGTCTGGAGTCCAGTACTTTGCTGTCATTTCTGAGTAGTAACGTGTATGGAAGGGAAGTGCTAAGTGGGCTTGTGAGACATATGATCTCTTTAATGTATTTCTCAGCTATCTGACAGCAACATGCACTATTTATCTGCTTGCTGTAGGTGGAGACAGTACAAAATCATCAACGGATGCTTGAAATAGCAAGACAGCTTCTCTCAGAGAAAGAGAGAGAAGAATCTCTGGCTCAACAGAAACAAGAACAAAAAAGTCAGGTACTGGCATAACAACATACCTGTTAAAATGAAGAGTTGTTGCTGTTTGTTTGGGAATTGTGCAGTTTAAAAATACATCAGGAACAGTAGTTGGGAGAGTTTCTCCCAACCCCAGAAAATTAAATCCCATTTAAAAAATCTATGTGCATTTTAAGGGAAGAGGCTTGACCCTGCAAGTTTTGAACACCACAGTGAAGGTACTTGGCTGCCTCAGCTCCCTCTGACATCATCCTTTAACATTCCCAGGAAATGATCCATGACTTACTGCTGGAGCACCCAAAGGGAACTCTTCATATTTATGGTAGTGAGCAAATGTTTCCTTGGTTTGATTTCTATCTTTGTGATGTGCACAAAGATTTCAGGGGCTGAGCAGCACAGCAAATACTTAATCTTTTTCCTGGGTGGGGGCAGTATGTATTCAGGAGCAACCTTGGGATTTAGGCCTCTGAATTTGGGAAAAATGATGTCCTGAGAAGCCCTGGGAGCAGTTGACATCCAAGTGTAAGGGTGGGTTTCATTCCTGTCCTGTGTTGTCAAAACAAGGTACTTCAATAGAATCCAGTGCCACTTTGTTACACACTCTCACCAAATTCTGTAGCCTGAATTTCAACACTATTGAAATGGGAAAACCCCTCAGATTTCCTATATTGCAGCCTTTGTTTGGATGTGGGATCAATGGGAATCAGCGGCCTCTCAGGCTGTTGGGTCTTTGCCTGAGCCTGAGTAAGATCATGATTAAAATGAACGTGATGTCCAGTTAATTCCAGTTCTTACTACTCATCTAAGTCACAAAAATGCAAATCAGCTGGGGCTTGTTTGGCAGGAAGCTTTCCAGACTGCTCTTGGGAAGGACAGTGCATTGCTGTGACAACTCAGCTGCATTGCAGGATAAGGAGAGTCATCTGCTGCAATCCCAATTCCTGCTGCCTTTTGTTGTTGTTCTAATGCTCAAGCCCCTCGTATTTTTGGTTGAAAATTGTTGGATGAATTTCTGCCATCAGAAAAAATATCACTTGGGAGAACAAGAACACTCTTCTCAGTTACTAGGAGGGAGTATCTAGTAAACCCAGGCCAAGTGTTGAAAATTTGGTCTGGCACATTCCCTTGTGAAACAGAAAATCACCAAACATTAAAGCTGCCACGTTTTGTGCTTGGGGTTCTTTTGGGGCTCTCTTGGTTTAGTTGTTTGCACATGGATTTCCAAGGAATGACCCTGTGTGTGTCCAACTGTCTCTCCCAAGTTGTTCCACACCGAGCAGAGGCTGCAGAGAGCCCAGGTCCAGCTGAAGGAGATGCAGCACGTGGTGGCAGATTCCAAATCAGAAAGTGAGTAGGGCTTTTCCTGTTGCATTCTTGGTTAGTGTGGTGCAAAACATGCCACAGAATGATGTAAAAATGACTTCCAAAATGATAGAATCTGACTGCTTCTCAGTTTAAACTTAGTAAACCAAGTCATTGTCCTACTCTTGCAAGAACATTTACTTTTTCAGTTGCATCACACAACTGCTTTGGCAGCTCTTCTGAGTTAAAGGATTTTTCTCAGTCACCACCTCGTAGCATTGTTATTACTTTATAATTTTACTTTGATTTTTTAATGATTCTCATCTGCCACTGAACCACAAGTGGAACTAAAGGAGTATCTGAACCATCTCACAGGGACTTGCAGTGAATTTTATAACTGTTCCTTTTTTGCAGTAGCTATCAGAGAGTTTATACAGCAAAGCTGTGTCAACAATTCTATTTCAGTTCCTGGGTTTTTTTAGGGCCAGTGGAAACTCGATGGGTTCAGTTCACAGAAGCAAAGGTAACATAATAAAAAGCCAGTAAACATGTCATTTAATCATTGAGATGAAAATAAAGTTAACATGTTTAGTTTCCTTATCTTGAGTCCTGCTTGCAGGAGAAAAAAACAGAAAGTATTTAGATGTTCCCAATCAAAGCTTGGAGTCATTACTTAAGAAAACTTGTGTTGAAATTTTGCCCAACGACCTCAGGACTCAGCTTTGTAATTGCTTTTCCCAGTTTCAAAAGCACTGCCTGTAGCAGCAATTACAGAATGCCAACTGTGGGGTTTTTTTAATAATTGAAGTTAGGTGACCACAGTGCACTGAATAGGTTCTATTTATTTTAAAAGCTTTGTTGGTCTACAAGGTAGCACAACTTATTTCATTTTGAAGATTCCCTTTGGCTGCAGTTTGGTACCTCAGCTGCCTCCTGGTATCACTGTAGCCTTGGCTGCTGACAGTGCAACAGCTGGATTTTCATTGGAAGTCACTTCCTTCCCTTTAAAGGAACCTTCTTGCATTTTTAATACTTCAGGTGTTTTTACTTCCTGAGCAAGAGAAAATGCTCAGAGCTGTTGCTAATGAGCAGAAGCTTTGGTGTTTGTCTTACAGATTTGATTACTTCACTTGATAATTAATTTTATATTTAAAGAAATGTAAAGGAACTCTGTAAGGAATGCAACTAGCACATATTCATGAGTATCAGTAGCATGCAATTAGCATCAGCCTGCTTGAGCTGTGCCAGGAGAAAACGCCCTGTGGTTGGTAGGATTTTAACTCTTAGAAACATCTTATTTAGAAGACTTTGTATTGTATCATTAATTGTTATGAGCTGCTACAAAACAGCTGGAAGTGATGCTGCTGGTTCACAGAACACTCCTTCCCTGTTTATTAACTTCAGTCCTTCCCTGTTTATTAATTTCAGTCCTTCCCTGTTTATTAACTTCAATCTTTCCCTCTTTAATAACTTCAGTACTACTCAGGATATTGTTTAACTAGAGAGGGATTTGCTGCTGGTAGCATTAAGTAACATGAATTTTCATATTCTGCAGGGTTTTTTGGTGGTGTTTGTTGTATTGAATATGAACAGTATTTTTATTAACACTGGCCTCTGGTCTGAATAGCCACAAGCCAGCTCACAATTACTCTGCAAGATTGACATCATTTTGCTTTGAATCTCTCCACTGCACAGAAATTGATAACATCAAGAAACATCAAGAAACAAAGCAGATCACTGAAATTTTGGTCCCTGTCCATTTTACAGGACATTACTGGTTACTTTATTGGCAGAGTTATGAAGAAGCTAATGAGTAACTTGAAACTATTGATTAAAAGAATGTGTTAAACGATTCGTTGATGAACAGTAAAATGTATAATTTATAAACTTCATTAAGTTAATATGTAGGAATAGACTTAGAACACTGAGAACTTCAAAGATACTTGTCAAAAAGGAATTGCTTTGTACGGATGCCCATTTTATTTCATTCTTGATGAAAACCAGAAATTTAGGAACCTATTACTTAAATATTCCATTTGGTATAAAAAATTAATATTTTTCTCTTCCACACAATGATCTTTTCCTATAATTCCAAGTTTAAGTGAACTCCTCCAACACTGCAGACCACATTACAATTAAAGTTACAGAAGTATTTGGTAAAGGAGACTGGCTTAGGTGGAACTTTATTTCATCTTCAAATGATTTGATTTATTATAAAGTCACTGTCAATTGATGCAAGGTCGTGGTAAAGCACTTTTAAGATAATTTGATATCTGTGATGAGAATACAAGTCTGGTTGGTGAGATTGATGGTGTTGCTGTAGTTGATTTTTTAAGGTCATTAACTCTTCTACCCCATTTTGAACAAACAAGGCAGCAAGAATTCAATGTGGTCTCTGTTAAAAGGATTAAAAGGAATTTAGTGGAAGGTTTAGAGAAATGGAATGGGTGTTTGGCTTTTCTTTCTTTGGTATTTACAGCAGATTTCTGAAAGAAAATAGCAGATGATCACTGGTGAAATTAAAAGAGGGAAGTGGCTAAATAATGAGGAGACTGTTGATTCCAAGTGACCACAATCACTTGGGAAGCCAAGCCTGTGCCAACAGTATTTATTTTAAGGAAGAGCCAAATTCCAGGCTATTCCTCCAGGAATAATGTATATGCAATGTATTTATGGCATGTGGGGCTGTTTCCTAAGAAGTGTCTGAGAAGAATTTGTGGGTCAGGTGTGGGAGTGGGAGAGCTGGAGCTCCCACTGCCATAGACAAGGTGCCTTCCCTGCTTTTATTTCTGGGACAAAATGCCAGAGGAGTTTCTTTGCCTCTGGCTTTGGCTCTGGCACATCCAGCCCTGCAGCCCCGGGCCAATTCAACATTCAAGGAGAGCACTGAAAGGTCAGAGAGGTTTCAAAGAGCTCTAATCATAATTATAAAGATGGAAAGCAGAACCTAGAATTGCAGATTCAGAAAGCTTTTTTGGTTTTTCAAGGATAGATGGAAGGGATGATTGATCTGCCAGTGTTTGCATGTCCCAGGCCTCTGTTTAAGAGAGGGAAAGTGGAAGTGGTGTTCTGGGAAGCTGTGAAGGAAATCATTTCAGCCCTCTCTTTGTGGCTGCAGAAAGGGAAGGATTTGAGGCTGGAAGTCTGTTCTAGACTTGGTCATGGCCTTCCCAGGTGATATTAAACAAATTGTTGGCAGAGTCTATGAAATTAGTGTCCCTCTCTCTTTTTCCCCCACTTTTAAAAACTGAATTCCTGTTGCAAATGGTTCTGGTGCAGGATGCCCAGCTGGCAGCCTGTAAAGGGAAAAGCAGTCAGATTCGGAGCACGAGGTTAATCAAGTTTTAGCTCCATTAACAGAATTATGCAGAGAAAATTGCCTCTCTTCTACATGACTGAGCAAGCACGACTAAACTCTTTCTCCCATCCCTCTCTTTATAATAATAATAAAAAAATTTGAATGGAAAACATGAGGAGTTGCTCTGAATAGCTCTCCACATGTAAATACGTGGTTGGCAGAAGCTTGCTAAAATAACCTGAGGGCACAGAGCCAGATTTCTGTGCCGCTTACGTGTGTAGGTTTTGTAACCATAAGTCAATGTTGAAACATTAAAAACAGAATTTATATGTGTAATGGAAAGATCTGAAGTATGCTGGCCTTTTTTCCTCTCTAGCCTGGGAATTTGTAAAAGAATGTATTTCAGTGAAAAAAAAAACCCAAACCAGGAGCTGTGTTTTGGTTTTTAAGGTTCTGTTAAGCAGCAAAAGTAGCTCTTAGGTAGTTACTTCTCCATGTGTTGGGTTGTAGAGCAGGAAAAATATATCCAGTGTATTCAGGAAAGAAATGATATTACTCATGAGAGATGTTGACATTGTGTCTTTCCCCATCAATAAATCAAGTTTTAGCTGGTTTTGTTGCTCCGTTAGGACTCAGAACAACACAGAACCACTCAGGGGGTAACAGGACTTGGTAGCAGCTCCGAGGTTATTTGAGAAATAAATCAGATTGTGATCAAGGTTATACCCCATGAAGTCAAAAGGTCTCTGCTCTTTTCAAAGCTCTTGTGGTTCTTTGCTAAGATATCTACAACAAATCATTTAAGCATGTACATTTTTGTCAGAAAACTGGAGTAGCACAAGAAATGGAGTATAGGTTATATATGCAGGTTTCTTTGCTGCTAAAAGCCTCTCAAGAAATTGATTTAATTAAAATGTTAATATTTCATATCAGAATAATGTAATTGATATAACAATGATTTCCACACCAAAGATCTTGGTTATAAATATCAGATTGAGAGTGGTGTTCCAGTCAGTTCTGAGGTGATAATTCAGCTCACAGGGTATGTGGGAAGCTGCTTTGCTCCATTTGCAGAGGTGGGAGATTTCTAGTGAGACATTAAAATGTGGTCTCTCCTGCCCAGCTCTGTCGTGGGCTGAGGAAGATTGGAATTGAGTTCCTCTGGAGGAAAGAAGTGGGAAATGTCTCCCAGTAAGTCCCAGTGTGTCTCCCAGGGTGCAGCTGCAGTGCCAAGTGTTTGATGGCTGTTCCACAGGCAGAGTAACTCCATTCTCCCACTCCAAAACTGATCTGGGGGCTGTTTGTTTTGATAAATGACCCCTCCACCAAGGGGAAAAGGTCCTGTGGTAGTGTTGCTTTCCATAAACACAGAAAGCAACAAAGTGGGAAAGAGGAATTCCCACTCATTTTTAGTTTGTGTTGACTCCACTTGGTTGGCAGAGCTGCTTTCCTCAGGGCCTGTTTTTTCTCCCAGTTCTTGAGGTTTTCTCAAGAGCTGATGGCTTATTTCCCTTCTGGCAGCTTTCCTGTCAGAGTGGGCTGGGAGCAGGGCTCAGGAGGATCTCTCAGGACATTGATTTAGAGGTAAATAGCAGCAGAAAAACGGGGGCCCCTTTTCCTGGGCTCTTTCACTTTGTTCTGACCTTTCCCTTTGGCAGTCAGGCTTCTTAGCCTGAGAACCAAAAGCTGTTTTTTCATCTACATCCTTTCCCATCTCTGTTTCAGCAGCATCAGCTGCATTTTTGTATCTCTCTGCTCAACTTCTCTCTGCTTGTGCAGTAAATGAAAGAGATGGAGATTGCGAACTTCTTGTTTTCCTTGGCATTTCATCACAATTCCATCTTCTCCCTAATATGGAGAGAACCAAAATCCCAACCACAGCAAATGAAAAAGAACCCTGGATCACCTAGATAATGAAAAATACTCTGAAACATCCATTCCCACTCATCTGACATGCAGCTTCCAAATCTTGTAGTCCTTGGCACAGTTGTCTCTGAGGAATTATTGCACTGAACTGCCTGTTGTCAGTGGAGACTGTTCAGTGTAATTTAAATAGATGTTTCCTTTTATTCTGTTGCATTTTTCTATCTGTGAATTGTTCTTATCTGCACCTACTTGGGTTTATTTATAAATGATCTGTTAAGGAGCCTGAATTACTCTGCCTAGAAGGAGCCAAGTCCTCCTAAGCCTGGTGAGGTGTAGGTGCATCAGGCTGGTGTCCAGCAAAGCTTATAAATGGGGTTGCTTTTTTCTGTTGGATTGTTATTTTCTACATTCTCAGTCTATAAACTGTTCTGAGATTAAATGTTTGTTCTTTCAAGAAGGAATCTTTTCAGGGAGGCAATCAATGTTCCAGCAATGTAAAGGACCCTTAAAGCAGGCACACATTAAACTTTGCCCACTTTAAGGCCCTTTTAAATGCCAGACAGGAAAAAAAAGTTTTAATTTAAGCTTGAATCTCCAAGGATATAATAAATCTATCAGCGAGCTAGGCCAAATTAAGATTTTTCTACAGATAAAGGTTCAATGGCTGTTTATATCAGCAGTGTGTGTTGAATTCTGTATCTGATTCAGCTGGAGTTTCATGTGAGATGGGGTTTACTTGTTATTAATGAGAAGAATCTCTCAAGGAGCTGATAGTAACATGTTAGAGATAGAGGTGCATAATAACTCTTCGTATATTGTTTAAGATCCAGATTAAAAATTTAAATCAAGTAACTCCCCTTTTCTCTGAGCACTGAAAAGGAGACTCAAATGTTATGCTGTTGTTATTGTAATCAGCTGCTAAATACTTTAATGTGTTGGGGAAATCAAACTTAATTATCTGCTACGTTGCTTTTATAGACACTCACTGATTTAATTTGTTTTTAAGGTTTAATGAAGAAACTAGAAGAGGAGATAAATTTCAATTCCTACCTGGTAACTGCAAAAATCCCCAGCGAGATGGAAAGTAAAAAGACTTCAGCATATTACTTAGAAAAGGTGGTTGCAGAGCCAGCCATGACTCCAGCTGATCTCAGTGCACTGGAAAGTGAGGTGAGGGACCAAGGTCACACTTCATTTGTGTTCTGTAGCATGGTCTGAGCTTCCTGGGCTCTGCAGTGTTCTTAGCCCTGCCTCCTATCCTGGAGAAAATGTTCCATTCCCAAAGCAACATCCCTTCAGTTGTAAAGCCAAAGGTGTCTCAATCACTAAGTGCCAACTCTCGGATAAGGTTTTTTTAAATACCCACAAAAGACACACAAATAAACCAACCCCAAACCCAAACATATCCGTAGGTGCAACTGAGGAAGTTGTGTTAATTCAGCACTAAAGGGCTGATTTTTCTCCTCTTCAGATTTCACTGGTTTGAAACTCTCCCTGGCATCGAGGGGGTTTATCCCAACACATCCAGAGCTTCTGCAGGGAACAGCATTCCCTGAGGGATGATTCCTTAATCCATGTGCAGTGGCTCAGAACTCCTCAGTGTTTGGAAGAGCCCTGCATTGTTTGGTTTAATTTTTAAGACCAAAGAAAATTTGGGCATCAAATACTTGATTTGCCTTTGCAGGCTTTTTCATAAGTTAAAAGCAAAGAGTCTTAGAAAAACCCTTAATTGTCAGATATATCCAGAACGTGCAGAAGGGTTTGTTGCCACAGAAGTACATTTATATATTAACTCAATGAAGTTTTCCTATTTGCATAATCCTAAATAAAAGATGAAATACAAAATATTATGTCCTAGAAGAATTTAGAGGAATGCTAATTATTAGTATTTCTATTGATGATAATGAGGAAGATTTACACTAATGTTAGAGGGAAGAAGAGTTGTCCTAATCCTACATGTCTTCTCTTAGCAGTTGGTGTTTAATACCCCTGGGATTTCCAACTCAGGCTTTGCCATGAAATAGAGATAATGAGGAAACAGAGCATCCATGTTAAGGGATGACAGCATTAATAAATGGCAGATTAGGGCTGAAATAATAAACCAGCTCTGTGATTCAGCCTCTGCTTCCTAGATTAGCTCCTCTAATCAAAACAATATTTGTGGCTGCAGTTATGTCTTTCAGGCATGTTTGAAACCCTGTTTTGCACATTTTTTCCAGGAGTGTTGTTGGGTTTATTGCAATATTTTAAAAAGCTTTAAGTTTTTCCCTCTTTCTCCATGATGTAACCTTTGATTTGTTATATTTTGGTAGTATCTTCTTCTTGAAAGAGAATAAAAACATGTCATACACTTGGCTGTTATCACAGCATGACCTTAGGCAGGTTTGTTTTTTAATTAAGTTTTTTTTTATAATCTCAGTGCCTTAAAAAGGAGTTGAACTGCACCAAGCATGTTTTCACCATGCATTTTATAATATAAAACCCAGTAACTTACTCACAGAAAGGAATTCTTGTGCCATTTTCATATTCAAGCCTGTTCTGCCACTAATAGAATAGAATTCACAGGAGAGTTGGGGTTTTTTTCCAGGTGTCGGAGTATTTTTAGATTCTCAGTTTTCCAAGCACATGGATGTTGCTCCCAGAGCTGCCAGGGTGATGCCCAGCACTGTCCTGTGTGCTGGTCTGACTCCCTGGGATTGCAGCACATGTTTGCACTGCTCCCTTAGCAGCAGCAGAGAATTAAAGCAAGGTTGCTGTGGCTGTGGTTTCCATGGCTGGTGGGAGTCCCAGTGCACTGGGAAAGCTGGAATCTGCACTCTGCTCTGGCTGAGAGCTCCAGAAGCTTTGGCTGGAATGAAGCTCAGCAGTTTGGGACTCAGGACAACCAAGTGCATCCTGTGGCAGGAGGAGAAGCACCACAGGCCTGGAATACGATGGTCTGTGACTCCACAAAGTGTTGATGAAATCTTTATCACTTAATCTTCATTTGCTTCCCTTTGAACTACTGTTAAGTGGTTGAATGAAAGGGAATTTTAGTTCATGTCAATAAAATGTCATTTTTCACTCAGTATGTGGCAATTTCTTTTTTCTGTACCACCTCAGTGCATTTTCTCTGCACATGCACCAGTTTACTTCATTTCCAGGGCCAACATCATGATTTTGCCTTATCATAAAGGCACAGAACTGGAAATCCAAAAACAGCCTCTTCCTGGCCAATACTTAATGACTCACAGAGCTTTTTGGGTCTGTTTCTCTGTTTTTTTTTAAAAAAAGGATCTGTCTGGATTGTAAATCTGGGTTGCAAAGCATTTAATTCTTGGAGAAGACAAAGACATCAAGCTCTGTTTCCTTAGTTTTCCACTCTGTCTTGCAGCTAGTTGAAGTCAATGCAGAAATGAATCAGCTTATTGAGAAAAGGATGATCACATATGAGCCAGCTGACAGTAAACTCTCCATGTATCGTCAGCAGGTAAGTAGGAACAAAATG
This sequence comes from Hylia prasina, assembly GCA_013397195.1. Classification (NCBI taxonomy): domain Eukaryota; kingdom Metazoa; phylum Chordata; class Aves; order Passeriformes; family Sylviidae; genus Hylia; species Hylia prasina. The sequence continues at coordinate 260,576 of VYXD01016035.1, forward strand.
TGTTTTAAGCAGAAGCATGAGGAAAAAAAACAGTCACTGATTGGTTTACATGCTAATTTTTGCCTTTGATTTATCTAGCATCATCAGTAGAAATACATAATAATGGAGGTCAGAAGGAAAATGAAGGGCTGTTGAACATGTGTATGTTTAGGGCTGAGTCAAAAGTTGCTTTTAGTCGTGTCAGTGAATGTTTTGACTGCTGTCCTTGCGTCACAGCAGTTCTGGAAGGGGCATTTTGCAGGAGCTATTTTGGTAAAGTTCCAGCTGTGGATGGATTCTTACGAGGCAGCATGAGGGCTGCCTGCTGCAGCTCTGTCCCTTCCTTGTGTCTGACCAAACACCATTTTTCTCCTTTGCATCTCTTAAGAAGGAATTCTTTGATTTCTCATCCTGAGGCTGTAAAATAACTTTGCTATCAAATAGGCTGTGTGGTCCAGTCTCAGTAAATTCCCAAGTTATAACAAGGATTTATGAACGTGGAGATTTTTTACACAGGAACCTGAGCAGTTCCTTTTCCAGGCAACAGCACCACTGCTAATTTTATGGAAGATCTTCATCATGATGCTTATGGTGATGGCTTGAGAAATAAAAAGGCTTTAAGTAAAATGTATCAGTGGGAGGGAAGAAATGGGGATAAGATGGGTACTGCACTTCAGTGACAAACGAAACACTGTTTTATTTTGGAAGAGATGCTCTTCCTGAGAGAAAATCCTGCTCTGGAATGTGCTGGGACCAAGGAGGAGCTGAGGTTGCTGCTGGGAGCTCAGAGCCTGTGCAGCTCTTTGCTTTCTTCTGCCAGGGCCTGGCTTCTATGTCACAAAATAATCAGCTCTGTTGTCCCCCCATTTGTCACCACAGACACCTCGTGCAGCAAAGAGCTGAGCTCCCACCCCAGCACAATTCTGTTGGAGATTTATTTAGGGAGAAAGCTGGTCCTCTCAGCTGAGTGTGAGAAAGCTGCTATGTTTTGGCTTCATTTTTTTGCAAGTTTTCCCTTTCACTCGAAGAAACCAGCCATGCCTCAAATTCCTGCACCTGCATCTAAGTGAATGTGTTGTGTTATTTTAGAGTATTTTTCAACAGGATACTTTGGCAAGAGAAAAATGCCTTTTCTTTTAAATCCTTGAACTAATGTATACTTATGTTACCACATCTGTTCTGGTCAAAACTCAGGTACTATTAAATAGTCAGTGTTGTATAAAATATTATTTTTTAAGCGCTTTATTTTCTAGACTAAGAAAAAAGAAACAGTAATCTGTAATCTATACTATTTCTGTGTTTTATTGCTTTATTCATCATCTTCTAGCTATTTGCCAAGATTTAGTGGTTTGGTTCTGCTTTAGTGTAACATATTTCTGTAGGTTGGAGTAGGTTGGAGTTATAAAAATCTGTATTATGACATTTGTGAAATCTTGGATAACTTTCCAGTTAAGCCATGTTGGTGTATCTTACATATGCACCAAGAGGGACTAAGCAGAAGAAATGGAGCAGCTAAAATGCCTGCCTTTTTCCTCAATGAAAATGAAAAAATGAAGTGAAGAAATGTAAATCTAAAATGTAAAATATATCAGCTTGAATCTGGGCAAAAAGGCTGTGCTGGAAACCTCTTCCACTCTGGAGAAAGTTGGGATGCTGCAGCCAGTTTCAATGAGGTTGTGGTTTAACCTTTTGTACATAATGTATACATTTTATCTAAAAATCATTTTTCTCCTGATTAAACAAGGCAATTTTTACATTAATGATCTTGCAGGCTTCCATAATTTCCCAGAAAAAAGAAGCCAAGGCAGAAGAGCTTCAGGCTGCCAAGGAAGAGATGTCCAGGCTGGAGAGGCAGAGGGAGCAGAAGGGCAGTGAGGCCCACGAGCTGGAAGGCTCTGAAGTCCTGACTGAGGATGAGGTAGGGATTTGTAGCTGTTTTCAAACTATTAATTTCTCTTATTGACATTGTGCCTAGTCCATTGCAAGGTATAAAAACACAAGGTATTAATATTTTCAAATTATTGATTTCTCTAATTGACACTGTGCCTAATCCATTGCAAGGTATACAAGGAGTCAGTGTTGGGCTGTGTTAACATTCCAGCCCAAATAATGGCAATATCATCACAGTGATATGATGGTGAATAACTAACCATAGAGGTCAATAGGATTATAAATAATATAAAAAGTCTATATGATTATAAAGCATAATACCAATGATTATCAGAGATGCAATTAGTCCTGTGGTATTTATTACCCACAAAAGTTTTTACTTAAAAACTCAAATTTCCCTCCTTAAGTTCAGCTGTGACACCAGCTTTGGCAGTGTGGCCCAGGCACAGTGAGATTTGCAGCTGTACTTCTCAAAGCAGCTTTTTCTGCTTCAGAAGTTTGCAGAGAATAAGGGAGCTGCAGTTTGGTACTGGTTTGTCAGCAAAATAAATTGACTTTTCTTCAGCCAGTAATTTTTCCCAGCTGGGAAGAATCCTGCTAAGGGAACTTACAGGCAGAGTCACTAAACTGAAGAGAAATTTATCTGCATCATTCTCTGACTTAATATCATTCTCTCACATCTTGTCTTTGCCCTGCCATCCTTTAGCCAGAGGCACACACTCTTTGCTTGTTCTTTGTTTTTGTGCTTTTTTTACATACTGCTAAATACAGGGAACGCCCTTTTTAGAAGGAACTCCCTTCCTAATCCCATAGGATGTGGCTGCTCCACAAAATCAGTTACTTTTAAAGGAGTCTGAAAGTGTGGAAGAGGAGTTCAGGTGGGAGTAATGGCATGGAGATGTGGAAAATGAAGATGTTGTTTTCTCTTCCCATCACACACTGCAACCTTTCCCTTGGTAGCAAAAATAAGGAACCCACTGCATTAGATTTCTCTCCACTCCAAGGTTTTCAGCTCCAGTGGGCACATTGCTGGAGTCTTTGACAAGTTTTTAAGCAAAAACTAAAAGCAGAAAGCTGACAATTTGTGTTTCGTGACATGTGATGGAAAGAAGTGTTTAATTAATCAACAAGAATGTATTACCAAGACAGCAGCATATGTTTTACATTATCTGCACAGGCACTGTAAGGTAAGGAATAATTGTGCCTATTCTTCAGGAGACAAGAACCTGATCCATAGAAATTTGAGGAGAACTGGGTAGGAAGGAAACCTCATAACCTTGTAAAAGGCTTAGTAATGAAAAACTCAAGTTAATTGTCTGACACAAGGAAGTGGCTCAAGACAGAAAAAGGACAAGATCTGTTTTGGGCATGACCCGCATTCCTTTTGTTCAAATATGTTCTGCTTTTGATTTTTAAAATATTTTCAAGTCTTCATTTTGCAGAGGGAAGGATAAATGACTGAGAAATTTGGAAAAAAAACCACTGGCTTAAAATCAGAAGTGTTTGTCTTTTCCTAAGAAGCATTTCCTGGTTTGTAAAATACTTTCTGCAAGGAAATGTGTACTGGCAAGGAAGCCAATGTATAAATCCATGTCCTGTTCATGTTTATTACTTCCTTAGGTAAAGTGCAGTGGTACTCACAATAAAGCAGTAAAAAGGATGTTTCCTGTGCCTAGGAAAGGATTTGAATTCTTGATGGTTTTTGATCACTTCTGTTTCAAAGGTCGTGGTTTCCTCAGCTGGAAGGTGGAGACAGTGATATTTAATTCTTTGTAAATGTCTGCTGCCAAAATTGCTGCACAGGGCCTTGGTGCTGTTGATTCTGCATCTCCTCAAAGTCCATGGCAAATGCACAGAGCCAGTCCTGCCTCAGAGTGGGGAGGGAGCCAGGGCTGGCAGGGAAGAGGTGATGAAGCAAAAGTGACATGAGCAGGTTCTCCCTCCCCAGTGAAAGTCTGGGCTCCTCACTCCCAGCCAAGCTCCTGCTGCAGGTTTTTTGGTATGTTCTGCTTTAGGATTTGTATTTTCTGGTTCAGTGCTCTGCTGCTCCAGCTTTGAGCCAAAAGCAAAGGAAATGTTGATTAATGTGGTGGTGAGTCAGTGCTGCAGTTCATGGGGACAGGAGGAGTTTGTCCATTCAACCTTCACTTCACACTCTGACAGCCAAGAGCTTCCTTACACTTTCCTCTTCCAGTCACACATTTGACATTTAGGTCCTCCACTTTAAAAAAGGTTTTAACAAATAGCTTTGATGTCTTAAATTTAAATGGATTTTTTAATCCTATCAAAGTGCTACAGTTAAAGCAAAGCATTGTTTTTCTCCTATATCCAGCATTTCTTTCTTTGCTTTGTCTCACTTTGCTCTGTCTTATTACATCCCATGGCACTCTCAAGACTTGGCAGTGGAAAAATCAGCACCTTCCTACCTCGTGCTTCCAAACCAGCATTTGGATCTCCACTTGAGGTGATTTTAGCCCTTCATTCACCAAAAGGTCAGGCCTGGCTTAGGTTTTTAGGTGCTGGTGTTTTGCTTTCTTCCATAGTCATGACAAGCATTCTACTGGGTTTGAGAGGCTGTACACCTGGCTAGAACTCAGGAGAAACAGCAGGGAATAACCAATTCATTTACATCAAACACAAAAATGTAGGAATAAATTGTCTGCTTTGGGGATTATGAAGTCCTTTTAAGTACTTCAATCAAAGTGCAGTGAGCAGGGGGCACAGTTGGCAGCTCCTCACTGCAGCTGTCAGATCCTGAAAATTAGGGAATCACATGTTGACACTTGGAATGCTGGATGGTTCAGTTACAAGTGATCCTAGGTAAAGCTGGGATATTTTTAGCCCTTTACACAACCCATTGTACTTTCCAGAGTTCAGCACAGGGCCTCAGGAAGGCTGAATTTCCCAACAATTGAGAGTCTTCTCAGAGCTGTGCTGAGCTGCAGGAGTGGGAATTGATCTGGATTTGAGAACAAGGCATGGGAAGTCCTCTCACTTTGTTCACAGGTTTGTGAGGTTTGCACATGCATTTACTTAAGGAGTTTAATCTGTTTTCCGTACAAATGCTCATCCATGCCTACCTGCCCCTGGGAAAACAAGGCAAGTGTTTCCATTTGCAAATAGAGAAAACAGCCTCACACCAAGGATCTTGCCACTTTTCCTCAAAAACTGTTGATCCACCTGAATCTGCCAGATTTTTGCTGTGGGAAGTTCCCTGTCACCTGAACCAAACATGTGCAGAGACTCAGGGAAATCTCCCAGAGCTGAGCATTCCCTCAGCACCCCCTGCCATGGATAAATCCTGGATCTCATTGATCTGTGCATCTTCCCAGAGCACTGAAAATGGGGTTTTATTATAAATATTTGGATTGATTCAAAGTATTAGTAATGGCTGCTTTAATACTTCTTGCCTGACCTTCAAGCACTCCTGGAAAATGCTAAGGAAGCATTTTCCTGGCTGAGCTGTGCCATGAGCAGGCTGTAGGATACTTTCATTTTATTAGACTGAGGTTCTACTGCTCTTATCTTTTAGAAGCTTGTCCTTCTGTGTCTGAGTTATTAACTCTGTCCAACACTGGCTGTACTAGCTTAAATTTAGAGCCTCTTAGGAAAAAAATATTGAAAACCTATCATGTTCAGGTACTTTTCCTGACTGAATTTTAATACATTGGACAGTCTGTATCCCATTAATTGGTCTAGTTAGAAATTAAAACATCTGTTCCTCAGTTCTTAATGAAAGTAGATATAATCAGCTAAGACTTTCTGCAGTTGTGCTTATGCAAATAATTTTCTTATTAAATTTTTTATTTGGAACCTTGTTTAATTATGTGTTTCATAAAAAACCACTTTTTAAATTATTAATACTTTATTTTCCGTAGTACTTTCATATGAAGAATATTTTGTTTACAATAACACAATCAAATTGCTGCATTAATCCAGAAAATATTATTTTAAAAGATTTGACTCCAAAGCGAGTGATTTATCTGGGATTTGTTCTTTGGAGAAAACAAGGCTTATCCATTTTCTCCTTTAATGATAATCTTGGAATAAGAACCTTGTGAAAACTTTTCCTGGGGAAAATGTGAGGTTAAAGGAGATGAGGTGAGAAGGTTTTAGTGAAAAGCCAAGGCTGCATAGAGGAGCTGGGCTCTGGTCCCAGTTCTGACCACAGAGGGCACGTGCTCACCAGGCTGATTCCTGGATGGGGGTGACCTGCCAGGCTCTGGATGCCCCTGGAGAAGCCATTTCAACATCCCTGATTGGATTTTTATTTAGAACTGTTACAGTAATTCCTTCACCAAGTGTGGAGAGACTATCTGGTGATACCAACCTCTTCCAGATTCTGATGAATAGAGAAGCATGAAGTTGGTGCATGGCTGGATTCTTCCAATAAAAATGGAGCATAATGCATGAATTCTGCCCAGGGATGGTGCATACCTGTGTTATATGAGAAATGCAAGTCCTGTTTTCATTCACTGTGTTCCATAATCTGCATTCCATGCTTGTTATGTTACAGTCACCCATAAAAATAACCAAGGGAAAAGGCAGAATCTTTGCTTGCTTTCTCTTGGATGGTTTTTGTGTCTCCAGGGGCTCTGACTCGGCTGACACGGGCTCCAGGCTGGTTTGCTTCCACTGCTCCCTTAGTGCCAGCACTTGGTTCTTGTCCAGTCATTTAAGCTTTGAAGCTGAAATAACTGCTTGTGTTAAATTGCCTGAGAAAGAAAAGCTACTGGTGGACGTGGCCTTGACTGGAACATCACAGCACAGGCAGATCCATGGGAATTCCACAGGATGAGCCTGCTGGGTTTGGGCACAGGCAGCAGTTGCCTTGGTCTATGGGAAAGTGCTGCTGCCCAGAAGTGGATTCCTGTGGTTACTTAACTTGAAAGTGCTGTGGCCAAACAGTGTTAGTTCTCTGTGAACTATTCAAATTAGTGAAAAGACCTTTCACCCCAGTAAAAGGCAGTGTTCTGTGGCATTGATTTCTCATGTACACATGAGGTGTATAAAGCCTCAGAAGCAATGCTCACACAGATGAAAACATTGGTGTTTTATATTTTCTTTTAATTTTTGGAAAGCTATGGAATGACTCTCAGCTTTTAGGCTGAAGAAGCCTAATTTTGTTGTAAGATCCCTACAAGCTGCTGATTTAAGTAGAGTCAAATCTAAGAGCTCCAGCTCAGAACTTGGCCCTGGATCTAAAGGAGCCTTCAGTCAGTGAGATTTTGAGGGGCTAATCTGTGCTGCCCTTGGCATACATCAGGTCTTTTGAACATTTTGCCAAATTATTGATTGATTTTCTACACAGATGATCACTTTCCTACTGCTGTTTATATCTGTTTTACCTTGTTTGCTGCAATTAAAAGCTGTGTGAAAGGTTAAAGTTTGCTTTAAAAAGCCAGAGGTCGTGCTGACATCCACCTCCTAAAAGGAACAGATTTCAGTTGTCACTGTGAGCAACTTGGAGTTCATTTGGGATGAAATTTGTATTACATAGTCCTAAGTTAATCAACTAATAATAGAAAGTGGTGGAATTGGTTCGTTAATCAACAAGATCCTTTGACTTCCATTGTAAAATACATTATGCTTTGAATTTTGAATATGCAAATACCCTACCTCCCACTCGAGCTATTTTCAAGACCTTAAAAGTGAAGAGAATTATAGTTTGCTTTTCATCCTGGGATACACTGACAGAAGATCATTCAGATTTGATAGCTCTGTGTGGTCACATATTAAGTTTAATCCTTTACCTCATTCTTTATTACATTCCACTGGTCAAATGAAATGTCCCAAGGATCAAGACAGATGACTGTGCTTCCCTTAGATTTTCCTCAGTTGGTTGGAGAGATTGTATTTATACTTCTGTAATCACTTGGAAATCACAGAAAGCTCAGTCTTGTCTAAGCAATTCAAGAAAAAAAGAAAGAAGAAGTCTTTTGTACTAACAAAGAGGATGTGATTGAATTTGCTATGAAAAGGAATGAATTTGGTGCTACTGTATTAAATGTGCCAGGGGCTCAGGTGACCTTGTGTATCCTTGTCCTGGGTAGTAGCAGGATGTAGGATGTTATCCCAAAGCCTCACAGAGGCCAATCTGCATAGAGCACATTGAGTAATTTGTGGGTTTGTTCTTTCACCAAAAACGTTTATAGCTTTTGGCTTTAAAAATAGTTCTGGAGCGTAGCAAGAGAGAGGCAGCTTTGGCCTAGATATTGCACAGGATGGCAGATGAACAGGGTTGATTTCATTGTGGGCATTTTGCCCAGGACACTTTTTATAGAACACACAGTTACTCTGGGGGTTCTTAGCCTGTGGTCACACTGGGGGTTTGGATTTATTCTGTAGAAGGGATAATTTCGCAAAAAGAAAAATTAATGTAAATTTTGAAATTGAAGTTATTTTATGTTTGAATTTCAAACCTGTATCCGTGGGAGTGGGAATTATTTTCCTCCTGGGGCTGCCTGGTCTGTGCTCCCTGCACACACTGAACACCTCCTCATCCAGGAGCATTCTGAAGCCCTGTTCTTACATCATTTACTCTCATAAATTTCATTTGCTTTCCATCTCTGGACCCGAATGCATTTTTTGAGCTGTGATTGGCATTTACCTTGTAGCTCTCATGTAAAATCCAAGAATAAGAGCTGAGACTGCTCAACAGATGGAAAACGTTAAAGCACAGAAAAATCTTACCTGTTTGTTTCAACTCTTGGTACTTGTGTTACAAATTGAACACACACAGGTGCAGGTGTAAATTAGCTAAGGCTGTTGGACTGTAAGGATTTTTAGTATTTTACTCTGTCTTTAATAAAAATATAAATTCTCCATTGCTTTAGATTTTGAGTGAAATAGATATTGCATTTCTGTGTTTCAGTGCAAGGACTCTTGACTGAGTTTGAAAACTTAACCAGCGATATCATCTAGGTCTGCAGGAGTCAAGGAAAGAGAACAAGTTTTAACTACTGAGAATATATTAAAAAAATAATCTTTTCCCATGTCCTCTTCCCTTCCAATTTTGCTGCTGTCTGTGACCATGTTTTGGCCTGCAGAGCTGGGGCTGTGCCGTGCAGGGCTGGGGCTCTGTTACAAGTGCAAATTACTGTTGCATTAAGTTTTTATTATCCATGACTCCCATAACGTTTTGCAAGGAATATTTACTTTTCCAGCTGTCAAATGGTGGCAAGCAGAAGGGAGTGATCTCAGGCCTGCAAACGAGTGAGCTGGGACAGAAAGCAGTGAAGCTGCTTCCCTTGATCTCGCTCAGTGAACAAATGCAGAGCTGAAAATAAACAGACCTTGGGAATCCTGAATTCCAGCCCTCTGTTCTAAACACGTTCCAGGACAAAGGGGATAATTACCTTTGATGCTGTGCTAAGGCCCTGCTTTGCTGTAGGTGAAGTGAGTCCCTGCTCTCTCTCCCCCCAGTTCAAGCAGTACGTGAACAAGCTCCGGAGCAAGAACACGTTTTACAAAAAGAAGCGCCAGGAAATGGCAGAACTCACGGCCGAGTACGGGATCCTGCAGAGGACTGAGGAGCTCCTGAGGCAGCGCCACGAGGCCCTTCAGCAGCAGTTGGTAACCTGAGCTTGTGCTGCTCCCCCAGCCCTCCCCGCCCTGGGAACAGCCTTGGGATCACCGGGATGCTGCTGGGATTATTCTAATTCCCACCCTCAGCTCCTGCTGCCCTTGCTGAAGGAGCCATTGGGGTATAAAAGGTATTTTTGTCTGTTGACTCCGAGGCTGCTGTACTTTGTGTCCATCAGGACTGGTCTGCAGCTTCTTTTTAGACTGAGGGCCTGACCCTGCTTTTTGAAGTCGATGGTAAATCTGTGCAAATGCTGCTTAGGGCAAGGCTGGATGCTTAAATTACTTTTTGGTATCCATACATGTAGTGAGGACTTAGAGAATGACCAGCAGCAAATAGGATCCAAGTTACTGCTGTAAAATATATAGGAATAGTATTTAAAGAAACAGCAAGCAAGAAGGAAACATTCTGACCTCAGAATATTTAGAAGAAAATGCGTTTAAATTTAAAACTGGATCAATCTTCTCTAAGCCAGAACAGCAGCAGCAGGATTTCTGCTCTGGATAACTGTAAGCATCCCAAATGCAGGAACACTCTCTGGTATTTTCTTCCAATCCCTGTGTTCTTGTTACCAAAACACTTTACAAAATAATTAGCTGCATCTTCTGATCAAGCAGACAGATTTTACACATTGAACTTCTTCAGAGCCTGACCTCCAGCCCACTTTACTCTGTGGAAACTATCTGTTCACTACATGGAGCATTGGATGACCAAATACTGTATTTACAGAGGGTTTTTATTGTCCTGCTGTTCAGGAACAAGATAAAATCTACTTTTCTGGAAGCTAGATTAATTATAATAAATTGATTAATAAAATAAATTAATTACAGTACTTACCCTTTTCACTTCTTCACAATATTTGGCTCCAAGAAGGAATTTGCTGTTTCTTGGGTAATGGACTCACATCCAGCATTTATTGTTTGTGTCTGCAGCAAGCAATTGAGGAGAAGAAAGGAATCTCTGGATACAGCTACACCCAGGAGGAGCTGGAAAGAGTCTCTGCAGTGAAGAGTGAAATGGATGAAGTGAAAGGCCAAACATTAGATAACATGTCTGAAATGGTGATTTTTGTCTTAAACTATTGCATTTCCTCTTCTTGTCTTTGATTTTTTACTTTTTTTTTGTGATTTCAGAAGTGGTTTCGTATTTGTTCTTATTTGACACATTATTTGAAAGAGACAAATGGTTTGAATCTGTAATGGAGGCTTTTTCTAAAATGTATGTAAATCACTGGAATTAAGGATTTGTTGAAAAGATACTTAATATGCTATAGAGCTAAATAGCTTGTCTTTTTCTTTATAGCCTGATTTTCAGTTGCCCTTAGAACTGTCATGTTTTAATTTACCTGCCCACATAGCCATAGAAGCAAGAAAGAACTTGAATTTCTCATTTAAAAATATTATAAGAGAGCAAAAAGCAAAATAGCATTTAACTCATTAGGGCACTTTTAAAATAAATGGTGTAACTAAAATAGAATTACTCTCAAACAGAAAGGTGGATGCAATTTGAATTTGCAGTCTAAATATGCCAAAGTGATTCAGTTTTAGCATTTTCAAGTTTTAACCTATGCAAGTGTATTTGTTTTCTTAAGGATTTCTTCCTTTTTCTGAGCCCCCCTCTGTGCATCCCCTTCATCTCCTCTACTCCTGCAGCTCTGTGGTGTCTGGCACATGGGCAGTGCCCTGTACTTCTTTGGGATGTTCTCAGGTGGAACAATGGGAGCAGAATTTGCTCATTTGTGGGAATGACCCCACTGCCAGATGGGCTTTTTCCCTTTTGTAATTTGGCCTCAGCTTCAGTTGTATCATTAAGGTTTCATCACACATTTTTTCTCTCCATATTTTGGTTTACTTCCCCTTTCTTTTCACATTCCTAGTTACATAAATGTCCAATTAGGGTCATAGAGTTAATGAATATTATTTTGTCCCTTTCTCAGGTGAAGAAACTGAATGCCATGGTGACAGAGAAGAAGGCAAGCCTTGCTCCTGTCATCAAAGAGCTGAGGCAGCTGCGTCAGAACTGCCAGGTTTGTAGAAACACTTCTCTCTTTCTGTGTAAATCGAGTCAAACCCACAAATAAATCCAATTTACAGATCTCTGAAGTGCTCTACAAGGACATGATCAGCTCTGAGGGAAAGCTGGAAATAGCAGAATGTGTCAACAGCGTTTGCAGCAGGCAACGTGCTAAAGGTTGGGGTTTGTAAAAGCTGACAGTGCAGGCACAAAATTCAGTCCTTTATAGCAATTTTAAAAATTACTACATCGGGGAAAATGTAAAAAGTCATCGTTCAAACCCAAAGCAAAGTTAGTTTCAGATTAGTTGCAAAGCTATTTCATGATCCCAACCAACACTGTCCTCTCTGAGAGGACTGCAGATACCTTCTCACCCAAACGTTGGCTACATTGATCTAGTTCCTGCATTAGTCTGTGGCACTGACAAATTTGTCCATTTGTTCTCAAAATTTTATAGAGAGCTGGGGAAAAAAACCCTTTTGGGTCTATAGCTGCCATAAGTTGGCTCATTACCATGGAATTAAATAAACTGATGCATTTATCTGTCAATGAAATTTCCAGAAAACCTACTTTTAATGGGTCCATTCAGAGTGTCAGCAGATGAAATCCAGCGAAGGGGTTGATTGTGCACAGCTGGAAATCTGGCTTTTCATAGGGAGCACTTACACTGATCCTTTCCTAATGTCTATTTTTATAATTATTTGTTCTTTCTTCTTGCAAACACAGCCTTGTTACCCTGGCAGGCTACAGAGGGAATTTCCTTCTCTCTGATCCCCAGAATGTGAGGGGGTTGGTGGCTTCCCTGTGTAACCACAGCCATGTGCCAGCGAGGGTCACACTCCTGAGCGTGTCAGGAGCTGGGGCTGGTGTCTGAGGGACCTGAGTGTCACATGCCAGTCAAAGGAAGATTCCACTGATCAAAAAGTGCCTTTTTGCCCTTTTCACCAAGGAATTAACTCAAGAACGTGATGAGAAGAAGATCCCGTACGACAGTTGTGTGGCCAGGCTGGAGACCAATTGCTCGGCGCTGGAGCAGGTGAAGTGGGGCTGGCTCCTGCACGTGCAGTAGTGTGTGGCACAGTGTTTCCCTGCCCTCCCTCAGGATGTGCAAAGAACAAATCCAGTCAGTGAGTCAGAGTGACCCACAGGTCATGCCTGAAGCTGCTGTGTGGGGTGGCTGCAGTCACGCAGGTCCTGGGCAGCAGCACTCAGGGTGCTTCACCCAGCTCTGATCAGCAAGGATGTGCCAGAAATCCTGCTGCCCTGGGCAGTGTCTGTTAGGGAAGAATTTGACCATAAAATAAAGAGTAATTGATCAAGACAAATCTTTATATGGAGTTAGCAGTTTCACTGCATTAGCAACAAATTCAGTGGATAATTAATGACTGAATCTGTTGATGAGGAGACTTCATTAAATGGGACTGTCTTGTATTCCTGCTTTGTCTCACTCCATCACTCCTGTGAATTTTGACTGGGTTTGGTTTCTCAAGGCCTTGCCCTCAGAAGAATATATTGCAAGGTAAACAGGGAGTACCTTTAAAGTGTGGGTGGATATAGAAACAGCTATTTTTCTGCTCTAAAAAGTTCCTTTGTAGGTTCCTTCACACCAGATGGACCTGGTATGAAATGGACCTTCCAAAGGACATATTTTACAACAATCAAGGCTTCTCTTCTTGGCAGACAACCCTTAGTCATTTTCTACCATGTGGTGACAATCACATCCATTGACTGAGCTGGACATGAGCTGAACTGTAGAATTCAGTTTTCCAGCTGATGGTCTGAAAATCACACAGTGACAGAGCTCTGGAATTTCAGGGCTGTGCAGCCTGGAATGTCCACAGGAATTCCATTGGGATCATGAGGTTTTTAAATCTCCCATTTAGAGATGGGAGCAACCCACTATCCTCCACAGAATTACTGATTGGTGATGAACGTACTCTTGGCATGTCTGTAGCTTCTAACATGCACTTTGCAGATGTGTTCCAGGAAATGCTTGTTCACAGCTGTGCCTGGCACTTCAGATGTGCTGAGGAACAGGAGTCTTGGCAGCACTGCTGAAGTGTCTGTTAGAAGTCAGGCATTAATGAAAAAAAACAGTTAACAGCCATTTTGCATCTCTGACTGTGACTGAAACTGCAAATCTAAAACCACTCAGTTGTCTTTCAGTCTAAAAAGACTTGTGGGGAGCCCAAAATATATAAACATTTGAGACATTATCAGTTCATTATTATTATTATTATTAATTCTCATGGTTTATATGGCAACACAGGGCATCTCCTGGGCACCTGCAGTCACCATGTTCTTTGGAATCTTACTCTTTTCCCACAGGAAGTGAAAGGGTTTCTTGAGGAGTGTACCCAGGAAGAGAGCAACCACCGTTACATCAACTGCATGAAAAGGGTGAGAGCACAAATTGTGAAGCGAAATGGCAACTATAATACATACACCCATCTATACATTTAAATGATTTATTTCTTTACAGAATCTGGATATCCAGCTGCAGCGTGCCAGGGAGGAAATGAAGGCCTACATGTCCCCAGACCCGCAGGAGCGGCGCAGGGCGGTTCGGTGAGCGGGGCAGGGCCTCCCCTTGGGAGGATTCTCTCCCCTTGGAGTGACTTGGGGTCACCTTGGGGTGAAGGAGATTCACAAACTGAGGCTGAAGTCAGGAATTTTCTCATTGGCATTTGGGCTGGAGGAGTTCACCTGATAAATTTAGAAACGCTATAATAATCTAAAAATAAGCATCTCGGATTCCAGCCTATACAGCTGTACACGTACAAGTTCTCTCAGACATACCAGGAGATTTGCCCAACCCACTGGAGATCCTCAGCACAGGACAGGCTATAACTGGCAGCCCCACACTCTGAGGGTGGTTCTGCACCATCCCATGAACCTCCATCCTTACCCTCAGTTTCACTGACTCCAGTAAAAAGCCACTTCCTTCATCCCATGACTCTTTTCAGGACCCCTCGCCTTTGACTGGCAGGGAGAGAAACAGGAAATGCTATAAATTGAGCTGCTGATTATTTTTGGTGTAGTTTTCTATTTTAAATAGAAATTTTTCCTGCCAAAGATGGAAATGTTTTCTGAGAATGGGATATTTCGGATTCATTATCTGTGCTAAGAAGTCTAAATGTTACCATGTTGTAGAGATTTTTTACACTCAACTAAGTGTAACTTAACTAAATATTTTTGTAAAAGTATCCTGTTGAAAATTTTGTGTATGTTCAATCTTCTAATACACCATAAAAGCTGAAACAAAATTCAGGCAACACTCAACAAACTGTTTCAAAACGAGGCATCAGGAAAATCCAAAACATTTATAATTTCCAGCTGGTAAAAGTGTCAAAATACCCAGGGCTTATTCTTCATAATTATTTTTTTTTAAGTTTCAGAATATTGCATGAAATAGAAATGCTGTTTTCCAGAAAAGTAAACTTTGGATCCTTGTCAACAAGATAATCCAGTTGGTGTCAGTAGTTTTACAAGGTGGTCTTTGCTTTCCCACCACAGTATTTCCCAGTCACAAAAACATTTATCAAACCAGTTTTAAAATTTATGTTTGCTCAGTTTTATGGCCATTGATAGGGAAATGTGTCAAACAAGTGAGAAAACTCCAGGGATTCTCTCAGGAGAATCCATCAGACCCTTCCTGAGCCCGTTGCACTGGTACCAGTGGAGCTGCATCTCCATGTTCTGGAACAGGAGGCAGAGATCACCAGGAAGGGAAGGACCAGAGTAACATCCATCACAGAGACCTTCTGCAAGGGTGTGAAGCATGGGAAAGTTCAAACACTGTAGTAAAGAGTGTAGGAAAGTAAGAGTAAGCAAAGAATCAAACCCACAAACTTTAGGAGGGAGAAGAGAAGGACGAGGAGAGAGAGAAGGTGATGGAGGCTGAGAGGGCTCTTGCTCCATCTCACAAAATAATGAAAGGCTGTAGGAAATAAATATTTACCTAATGAAGGAAAGGTGAAACAGCACAATTAAGCAGAAGACTGAAGAGATAAAACTTTAGTGCTGATGTGAATACTCATGAAGATGAGGAGCAGCTGAGGCAGCAGGGTCAGACAGCAGGGAGTGCGAGCTCAGGTTGGTTCACTCCAACTCAAATACTTGGGAACTGAACATCCAGGATTGGGGATTCACACGGAGCAGCCATCAGAGCCCAGTGCTGGAATGGAGCACGAGCCCAGCTATGCAATCCCAGGTATGGTGAGGGAATGTGAGCAGGCTCTTACCCCTCTGTGCTGTCCCCGTTTCACTTCCTGACTGTGGAAATTATCCTCCCACAGGGACCAGCCACAGTCCTGACCTCTCTAAGAGGTCACAGAGCTGTCTCATTTCAATGAGTTACAGCAAAGTTCAATAGAGACATCTTAGCAAAATATAAAATGAGACGATTACACTTTTCTCTAGACATCCCTTTAGAACCTGAATGTATTTTTCAGCAAGTGTGGAATGTAAACGGAGTAAGAATGAACCATAAATAGAATTGCACTTTCCTAACAACGTATTGAACAAAAAATGTCTTAATTCAGACCCTCTTTATTGAATATAAACTCTCTGTTCCGTGGAGTCACTTGTTAGGAATGTGAAAAGTTAATTTTCTTTTCTAAAAATAGAAAGTTGTGGGGTTTTTAACAAAGTTATTAAGTTACATTCTTTCCAGTCATCATTATAAATAGTAAAGAAAAACTTACTAGGAAAGACATAAAATCTTCTGATGATTACTTTGAAAACTCTAATTTAAAAAAACCCCCAGGCTGTTCTGGAGGCCAAATGTGTGAGAACACGTGCTGTGTGCCAGGGCAAAGAAGCAGCTTCAGCCTCACCTCCAGCTGGGTGAGGATTGCTGGGATCAGTGGGACAGCACAGCACCTGGAGCGGCCTCAGCACAGCCCTGATCTGTTCTGGCTGGGATTGTCCAAGAGCAAGAGATCCTAAAGTGATCCAGCTCCATTCTTGTGGAGGCAGGACCAGCTGGCCCCAGGCCCAAGTGCTCCAGCCAAAGTCCTGGAGTACTTGGGAGAAAGGGGAGGAATAAGGGAACACGGTGCTTTGGGTTCACACAGCTGCTCTCACACTCCAGGAAACCTTCAGGCTCTGGCATCATGAAGGCTGACATTTCTTTCTGGCAATCAGGATTTCTGTACTCAGAGGTTGTCTAGCCTGAGCACTTTGGAAAGCTCTTTAAATGAGCTTTTTTGAATTCAACTAGCTGACTCTCACACCAGCAAAATGTAATAATTACACACAAACTATAATTGATTTTTTTTTTCCAAGTGGCTCAGTGCACAGGTTTTTTTTCTGTTGTCACATTTCAGAAAAGCCAAAGGTGAGTCTTTGTGCTGTGTGTGGACAGTGCTGTTGTGGTTTGCATATTTTACTGTCAGGGCTCATGTGTCAGCTTTGGGTATGGCAGAGTGATGTGGCCACTTGGTACAGACAGAGGTGGCCAGCCAGGGCTTTCCATGCTGAATTGACACTTCTCAGCCTGTGCTCAGCCCCGAAATGTGAGGCTGTTTTCAGGGAGAGGAACCTGCAGCATTGCCACTGCACTTGTCAGGCCTGGGCTGAAATGCCATTCCCCCTCATTCCTGGACTTTGCCACTCATTCCAACACTGCACTAACAGCAACTGTGGGTCTGTAAACTCCGACACTCCTATGAGTGAGGCCGTGGCTCCCCTCGGGATGTCACCAGGATAAATTAATTACAAAAAGGATCAGGATCTCATCTGCATGGTCTCACTGTTGCCCTCAAGCTGGAAGGAGCAGTGATCAGACCTGCTTCCAAAATGTAAGAGACCTTAGCCAGTATCACTTTTCCCAGCTGCACAGCTGAGACAAGGAGATCTGATCCTTCATCACATCAAGGGGTATGATGCCAAATGGCAAAAATGTGGTTTTTTGTTTCCTCTTCTGCCTCATTTGTGAACCTCCCAATATTTCCATCATTTTCCATGTTTGCATCATTATTGTGTCCTATTACATAGAACCAAACCACGAGCAAATCATTTTATGTTTCCTTTAGAGAACAGTATACACGAATAATCCTTGAACAAGAAAACCTTGGGAAGGTAAGAATGAGGCTTTTACCTTGTACAGCCATTGTACAGTTTGTATTTTTGTGGGGCTTATTCCCAAAGGCTATGGTCAGTCTTTTATAAAAAGCATTGTGCAGCCTACAAAGAAAATTCCATCACTGCTGGCATTGGTAATTAATACCCTGGAAAAGGATCCTGCTCCCTCCTCAGGGCTTGATTTCCTGCAGGGAATAGCATGAGCTGCTGTAAGGGATAGGCAAACAGCTCAATGTGACAGCACATTCCCTGAAAACCATTTGGATAAGACCCTGAAACAGGGGCATAACAAACTGTGCCAGCTCAGATTTTCTGTTGTATATAAAGCAACCTGTTGAAGACAATAAATTCTGAGCCTGTCACCCTTATCACTGCTGCTAAAGGCCAGGGGATCAGGCATCAGACAAAAGCAGTTGTCCAGTTTTAATCTTGTCTGAAGCTCAGATCAGCAGGGGTGAGGCTGGGCTTAGCAAGTCACACCAAACAGCTTTTATTAATTTCCTTTTCTTAGTCAGTCTGAGTGATTTTTACAGGTCTGGGCTGCCTCTGTTAATAATCAGGAGGGGGTTTAATTGTAAAACATTGATTTCATGTTAGAGTATCATGCTATGAATCCATTGCGGGTTGCACCTTGATACTGCAAGAGCTCTGCATGGAAATGATGTCAGATTTTTAGCATAAGTTCTCAAATAGATAAGACTAACATTTAGACAGTTAAAAACCATGGAAATAGTTGTCAATCCATACAAAGATCTAAGCCCCAGGTGTTAATGCCTTTAGCACTTGCAGGGAGTGTTGTCATCGTGAACAAAACAATATTTCCATATCATATAAAATCTCTGTCATGCCATGCTGCTTTTATGAGCACCTTTTGTGGTGTAGAACTGCTGCAGAAATCTGATATTTTTTATATTTTTCACAGAAACTACGAGAGAAACAGAAAGTTGTACGGGAAAGTCACGGGTCCAATATGAAGCAAATGAAAATGTGGCAGGACTTCCAGAAATTAATGGAATGTAAGAGAGATTGTTTTCTGAAACAACAAAATCAAGCAGCCATTGGTCAGATCATTCAGGAAGGAGGTAAAGATAGGCTTGTGTTATGAATTCTTCCTCCTGATACCCACATGAAGTAGGAAGACTCCTGTTAAACAATGTGACTTTCATCAATTCTACAGTTTTTATCCATGGATTGGTTTTGGTGTATGAACAGAGTGAGCAAAGAACCCCTCTGGAGGCTTTTGCTCCACTGTCTCAGTGACAATGTGCTGTGGTTGGAAGCTGTTGGGAGGGCTGCACTGGGGTGAACCTGCTGGTAAATCCGTGTTTTATGAGGCTGGGAATGGCACGCATCTGTAGGGAGATCAAAGGGAAACAAATCCTTCTGCAGGGTCACAGAAAACTCATCTAATTGCTCTGCCTCTCATTCTCTGTCGATAAGGTTACATTTTTGCAAGGCCTGTGATTTGATATTGTATAATTGTGGCCCTCCTGGCTTGGCCCTGTTGTCCCTATTGTCCTTACCCACCCAGTGTGGCAGCAGGAGCGGGGCTGCTCTCGTGGCCCCAGCACTCCTGGTCATTCTTTCCTTGCACGGTTGAGCTCAGCTGATTGCCTGGAGAACAATCACTTGGATTCTGAGCTTTTTCCATTCTCTTTTGCTGTCATTGTTTTTAACAGAAGGTGTTTTTCTTGCACGTTTACCTCCTTTCACACCGGATAGTTGCCGGTGTGAAAATGTAAAGGGAGCTCTGCTGAAGCTTTCCCCAGGGAGGAGTTTTGAGCTGTTTTGTCTGCACAGTGCAATTCCAAAGGGATTACACACACAAAGAGGGTCATCCCAGGGCTGGAGGTTATCCATGGATGTAGATATGGCCCGGGGGTTCTTGCATCTGCCCTGGACTGCAGCTCTGAGCTGTCCCTGCCCTCAGAGGTGCCCCAGGGCTGAGCCCAGGGGCACAGGGATGGAGGTGAGGACTGAGAGTGTCCCTCACTTGTCACCATTCCGGATGAGCAGCTCCTGGCCCCCGTCACAGATCAGCAGCACAGAGATAATTCTGTGGGACCAGAACTCCTGCTGATCTCCTTTGGCTTACTGGATTCCTAGATAGGTTGGTGGGGTTTTTTATAGTTTTTCCTGCCTGAAGTAGAATGTCTTTTTTCAGGATATATAAAAGTAATTTTGCTTTCTTTGATACCTAACTATGAAATCTTCTGCTGGTTTCTATATCCAGAGAGTATGGTAATTATAGAGTTTCTGGTTTGCCTTTGCATTAAATATATTTGTTAACAGGACTAAAATAAAAGCTGGCAAAACTACATTTTGACTGTATGATATTCTTCTTTTCTACATTTTTTAGGTGAAAGAAGGAAATGGTTGGTGACTGGGCCACAGGAAAAATGGGTTATTTAATTACATTTATTTGAGAAGCTTCCAAAGGGCTCACAGTGTGAGGAGTGGGTCTCAGATCCACAGATCCCAGGACATCCTCATGCCAGCCCTCCCACGCTGCCAAATAGCTGGAGATAGTTTTTCCCAGCAGCTGCACACCAACCCTCCCCAGGCCAGTGAGAAGAGCAGGGTGGAAGGAAGGCACAGGCACAGGTAGAGCTGTGCCACCACCCCCTGCTCCAGGAGCTGATTGTGCAGGCTCTAGTGAGGCAGGGAAGGAATCCCTGGCAGGGAGAAGCTCAGGAGGGGCTGTGTGGGGTGGGCACAGCCATCTCCAGAGACACCTGGCTGCTTTGTGCCCCCTGCCCTGTGCCATCATTCCCACACAGCACCTGCACAGGGCTGCAGAGCTGGGAAAGCCACGGCAAGTCCCATTCCTGGACTTCCAACGGAGGCGTTTGCTGAAGGCTTGACAGCAATAGTAAAATAACACAGACAAGGAGACATGAGACATGCTGAAAACGTGGGATAATCACCAAAAATGGACATTTAGGTTACTTAGGAATCAGCCTGTGGTTCAGAGTCACTAGACAGGGCAGGGAGAAAAGGGATTTCAGAGACTTGAAGTCAAAACTTTTAACCAAACCCTAGAAATCCTATTTGACTGGACCATTTGCATTAAGATGTATGACAGGGATTAGCCTGCTGCCCAGGAAAAAGCAATGCCTTGGCATTTCACAGCAGTGATGTGGAGTAACGCTGAGTACAATCATTTTCTGGTTTTCTGTTCAGTTACCCTAAAAATAGTCCATCTTTGTCCCTTATAAAAACAGTTTATTGCTAGTTACTCAAAGATGACGTGATTGTTGTTCTGATCTGATTAGTGCTCTGTCATTTGTGCTGCACCAAGAAAGGGCACACAGATTATACACTGCAGCAGCAGCAGCAAAATGACTTTCTGAGATGAAGCAGAAAATCGTAATAACAGTTATCAAAGGAAAATTGGAAAAACTCAAACACTATTTTTAGCTTTTTATACAAGTGGACATTTAATAAATGCAGATTTAATGGATTCTGTTCAGTGGCTTTTCCACCTAGTTCAGGATTTGATGGGAGCATTCAAAAATCTTTGAATTTCACAGTTTTATCTTCCTATCTTGCAATAAAAAGCTAACTTCTCATTTTTTTACTTCGTTATTATTAATAGCCTGGCTAATAAGATTAAACATCTCATGTGGCAAAATACTTGCATCTCTCTTGGGAAGGTCCAAATAAATAGAAAATTTAGGTAAATTTGGGGCAGCAGCACTTACCAAATTTGTCCCAGCTGGAACACTGATCCGAGCAGGCACATGAGCAGCAGCTCACTTTGTTTCCAAAGGCTTCTCCTTATCCCTATCCAGAATTGGATGAGGAGACATCCCAGCTATAGAACTACTGTAATATTCTGCAGCTTTGGGGGATTTAGTGATGTTGATTTCAGCTGTCCTTGGAGCTACAGCAAGATCCACATGGACCTGAGGGATGAAATAGTTCCAGACATCAGGAACAGGCATGAGAAAGCAGCACATCCCCTGTTTTATGGGAGCAGCCATTTACCATCTGAGTATCAAATAATTTGGTTTATAATAGAGGTACCATCTTCCGTTTGAACTGTAATAACTAAAAGGGATGTTACAAAACTTCCTTTGCTACCCAAATCTAGGATTGCTTATTTTAACCTCTTTACTCTCATGGAAGCTACTACTGAGGATGTCACGTGCATATAGGTGCCCACAGTCATGAAGGTTAGGCCCTGCTACTGTGTTTAAATAACCCAGTTTCCAGAGCTTTCTTGACAAGGCTTCCCTGCTTGATGCTGCTCTTGGTGCAGAACATGCTGCAGTAGAGCTGTTCAGCAGTGCCCATGGATAATGTTCTACCTATGGAATCCATATGGGATCTGTTCTCCAGTGCCTTGCTGCTTCAGGGGCTGGAAGTGCAGGTCAGAGCCGCACCTTGGCTCAGTGTTTTGTGTCTGGCCCAGAGGCAGCTCGGTGCTCACTCCCTGGTGTCTGTCCCCAGAGAGCCATGGATGCAGAGCCCTGGGGCTCAGCCCAGTGCCTGACTCCCCTCGCTGGCAGTGCCTGACCAGCCTGGAGCCAGCTCCCACGTGAAGGCACATGGGGACAGACTGAAGACACGGGGACTGGAGCGTTGTCACCTGGAAGTGTCCCCCTGGGAGAAAGGCTGTGGCACAGCAGGGTGTGGGACACTGCTCCATCACCCTGGCTGGGACAAGGGCAGCGCTGGGTTCTCTCTCTGTGTTTGCTCCTTTGCTCAAAAAGCAAATCCCTGTGCCCGGTGTTATCGCTCCCGGCAGGAAGAGGGAACGCCGTTAACCCTTCAGCTGCCTCGCTCCAGTGCAGTGTAACGGGACTGACGTTTTCACAGTAAGGAAGTGTGACACCAATCAACAACTTTATCACAAGGTCCCACCTGTCTGGCAACACCCACGTGGGGAGTTGTTTTCTAACAATCTGAACCTGACCCATTTCCAGCTCGTTTAAAGAGTTCTTTAAATTCTCGGAGTGAATTTAAAGCGGGCTCTCCAAATTCTCGGTGCCCGTCCCTGCAGCAGTAGTTTGGCAGTGGCAGTCTCCAAACTCCCGAGGCAATCTCTGTGATTCCAAGGGCATTTTTCA
Source organism: Hylia prasina (assembly GCA_013397195.1). Classification (NCBI taxonomy): domain Eukaryota; kingdom Metazoa; phylum Chordata; class Aves; order Passeriformes; family Sylviidae; genus Hylia; species Hylia prasina. The sequence continues at coordinate 283,205 of VYXD01016035.1, forward strand.
CTGATTTCCCTGATTCCCGTGGTGCTGTCACCCTGAGTGAGCAGCTCTGGGGGGTTTGGAGAGGGAGCAAACGTCCCAAATAATCAGCAGGAGCTGGGAGACAAACTTTACTTTCACAAAACCCTCCCTGACTTCAGTGGGAGTTTTGCCAAAACAAGGTCTGCTGGATTTAGCTCCGTTCTTCATCCTGACAGAACAAGCAGGAATTAAAGGGCCCATCATCAGATTTATAGCACACTGAAAATAAAAATAACAGTAATTATCTAAAATAAGGACTTTCAGCCAACACAAATCAATGTTCCATTGGACATGTTCTCATTTATAACAAAAATTAAATGTTTGTGGAAGATTTTCTCAGCACAAACAATTGAAATAACAAGTCTTGAGCAAAGTGGTTTGATTCTTAGTGGACATTTATGAGAGGCCGTTGCACAAATCCAGTGCTGAAATATTTAGAGTGTTTATCATTTGATTAAAACTGTATTCTTTACCTTGTATTTAAAGGCATTATTTATATTTATTATTAAAAAGTGTATTTTTGCCCTTTTTTGCCATTCCATTCTGCATGGTAATGAAAAAACTCTGGTTTTGCTAATTAGGATATGCACATCCAGCATTTTTTGCAAGGAGCTGGAGTTCTTCTCCTGCAAATGGATCTACTGAAGCCAATGTCTATTTTCCTGCTTCAGCTCAGTCTCTTAATACACAATAAGATGTCATTTTTAAGCTTCTAAATTTTATTGCAACGGCTCAAGTTCTCAACTCATTTATACAATAAGCACTTAATTAAGTCTCTTGAAATAGGATAAAGCCAAATCCTGCACTTTTTGCTAATACCAGGAAAAATGCAGTTGACAGGAATATGGGAAATAGGATCTTACCAGCTATCAAAGATAAATTCCTTTCTCTCTCCCTACTTATTTTTCCTGGAATGGAATAGGAAACATGCTTTGCTCTTTGGGAGCAACAACAACAAAACCATAAAGATTTACATCACGTACAAATAATGACCAAGTAAGGGAAATAGAGAAGGAACCAATCTCCCAATTTCTTGATACATTTTACAACTGGTTCACACTGAAAAAACTCTAAAAACCATAAAGATTCTCTGCAATTAAATTTTGTGGGGGGTTAAGGTTTGTTTTTTTGAAACTGGACTACTCTATTTTAAACAGCAGCTATAAGTTAACCTTAGAAATTCTAAGATTATAAAGAATGAATAATTCAGCAGTTTACTTGGTTTACAATACCATAGCATTTTCTGGTGAGCAACCCAGGGTTTAGGCATTTCTTTGCAGTTATCATAGAAATTTTAGAGCCATTACTTAAGAGCAAAAAGGGCTGATTAATTAATTTGGGATTCTAAAAATGGAAACATTTAAAATTAAAATTGTATTAAAATTGTACATTTTGCTCATCAACAGCTATTTAAATGACGCAGTGGCCTAAAGCAGCTTTCTGTGGACTGCAGCATCAAAACCTTGGAGGTTTTATAAAGCATTTATAAAACACTGTCCCCATCTCTCTTGTTCTGTGCTTGGAGCCTGCCGTGTTTTTATAGCGCGTCAAAAAGCAACCAGAACTATCAGAGCACTGAAAGTCACCCACAGACAACCTGTTCCACGAATATTTTATATTCACTTTACATCTTCTGGCCCTAAGGGCTTCTCTCCTTGGTTTTCCCTCCTTGGTTTTTCCTTCATGTGGGCTCAGGGAGCAGCGAGGGAGCCGGTTCATGTTCCCGGGGCAGTGCCAGCATCACCCTGACATGAAATCTCCTTCAGGAAACATCTCCCACAGCTCCCAGCCAGGCTCCAACAGCGAGGTGGAGCGTGGCTCTTGCTGTTGTGTTACTGCTCCTTTTGTGGTTTTTATTTACTATGCTGCACTTCAGTATTTGCATGGGAAATGCACCACTTTGAAATCTCATACCATGAAGGTTCTTTTCTGCTTCTTGGTTTAATTGAAGGTTGATCATAAAACACAACGAGAGGGAAAGAGGGAACTCATACACTGGAAAAAGCACTATAAATATTTTCCTGGGGTCATGAACACAACCTTGTATCACTTCACCCAGTGTTGTGGAAAGCATTAGACAACCCTTTCATGAAATGTCTAAAAGGTGTTTACAATTCAATCCCAAATTAACGTGGCTTTTTCTTTAAAGAAAACATCCCATAGTTTTTAATTCTGTTATCAAATTTATTTTCAGCCTTTGAGGGGATTCACTTGCCGGTGACTTGGCAGTGTCAGATAAATGTTTGACTTTTATTCTGACACTTGCTGAAGAATATGATTGAAACTATATATGTCTAGATAACACCCAACAAAGTGCCCCTCTTGCGTTTGTTTCGAGATATTTTTGGAAACAACAGAGGCGACCTTGGACAGAGCTGCTTTTCCAATTTAGGAATTCATTTGGTCTAAGAGAGTAAAATTATACTCTTTAATCCTTTTGTGCACCCACAAACAAGACAGTTTAATTTTGTGCTACTGCAGAATTGTTTTCCTGTACCTTCTTGGCGGTGTTGATCTGTTTAGGATAAGAATTAGTTCAGGTAATCAACAGTTACTTTCAATGTACATATAAATAGTCTCTGATGTATCACATGCCCCTTAAAAACACTGTGCAATCCAGAATCTCAGCAGCCCTTTATGTAACACCTTTGCTCCTCTAGAACCAGTGCCAATCAAAGGCGCTTGCCTTTGCTTAGAAAAATGGGATTTCAAGGCAGAGCTCACAGAGATTTGATGTAAAATCTAAATGGGGAGTGGGCAGGGGCTGGGATGGGGCTGACACCTGTCCCCTCCAGCACAAAGACTGTTTGTCAGGCTCTCAGTGGAAAAAACAAGGTCTGGAGCCAGGTCCTCTCTCCCCCGATTGTTCTCTCCCAACTTGGGTTTGCCAGCTGTGCAATCGTCTCTGCAAGGTTTTATTGCATCTAATCACTTAGGATGTGTTAAATAGGTTGCACTTAATTTTCTATACAATCAATATATTTTAATTCATTTGTATCGCTCTGCTACAGACCTCCTGCACTCAGGGACAAAATGGGATTAGTTTGTGGCAATGATAATGCAGTTTCACTGCTGGAAATAAAAGGAGAACTGACAGAGTAAATGTTCTTGTCATTTCTCCTGTACAAGATTTGCTCCCTTCAATATCGATGTTGTCCAGTGTTACCTAATGATCAAATCCAAGGAATAACATGGAAACTAAATCTAGACATGCCAGTGGGATCTATCTGGGATAAGTGGCATATGCTTGGGAGTATATTGTTTATAATAATTTGATCACGCTCCATGTCAATGCACACTTTTATAGCTCTGTTACACTCTGGCTGTGACTGATGGCTCAAGTTCTAACTCCAGAATATCCTGTTTCCTGATTTTATGGCATTGCCATGTAAAGTATTTGTGGACAGCTTAATAGGAGAGACTCTGATGCTGTGAATCCGTGTGACTACATTGGCACATCCACAAATCAGGTTAAAATGAACTATTTGGTGCAGCAACTTCCATCACGGGATCTCAAAATAATTGACAAACAACTCCTAGTAAATTCTGTTGGCCATGTATCCAGACCAACAAGTTGCTGCATTAATGTTATTTTCTGGATGAACAAAACCCACTCTGGAACGGAACAGAAGCAGAAGTAGGAATCCAGTAAAAATCCAGTCCCTGTCTCTGGGCTGTGCTCTCAGGGCATGCCCAGGATTCCCAACCTGATGTCCCTGTGAAACCTCCTGAGTCTGATCCTGAATATTGTTGTTCAGGCCCCCAAACCCCCATCCCAGCCCGAGGTTTGGATTGTTGGAAGACAAAGGAATGACATCTCAAACGTCACCAAATTTCCCAGGGCACGAGTCAGTGTCCTCACTTGGAGTATCCTCAGCTGACCCTGCCCCTGCCTGAAAAGCAATTCAGGAGTGAAATCTCTGGACATTTGAGATGTGAGAATTCACTGAAAAGTGTAATGGAAAGGTCAGAACAGATACAAATAAACAAATACCATACAGACAGGGATAAAGCCAATTCCTGAAGGAGCTTTTAATTATATTGCAACGAGGAATTTCAAACATAAAAAGCATCACAACTCCTTCATGGAGCTAATGGAGTCAACAAAATGAAATGTGAGATTTTTCTCCTACCCTGAGATTTTTTTTGTAATGCCAGAGAGATAAGATCAGGAGAAGCCCTGTGTGCATGTGTGCACACAAGGTTGGGTCTCACTCAGAAACCAGAATACAACCTGGAATTTGTGGGCTTGTTCTTTGTACATTTCAGTTTTTAACAAGTGTCTAATTTGTCCTGTAGCTGTAACATTAATTCTATAACCTGGCACTGAAATAACTGGGAATTCTATTTTTTCTTAGAGGAAATTGTATTCTATTATTTGAATATTGTTCAATGTTGTCTTCAAAAATTGTAAAGATGCATGAATGTGAAAGAGCTGCCAGAGGAAAACTGGCTGGCTTGGAGCACTGTAAGGGATGGGAGAGTTTGGGTTTCTGCTTTATTGCCCCAGGCAGCTCTGGACAAAGCTGCTGCTTCTGCTTGTCTGTCTGCTCTGCAGTGTGCTGGAATTGGCTGGATTAACCCTCAAACAGAAGAGCAGCAGATTTACCACTGAGCACTAAATATTGCTTTTACATCTGAGAACAACTCCAGGGTAACTTCAGTTAATGAATAACCCAGTCAATGGTGAAAGCTCCTATTTAGTCTGATAAATTTGGCCTTAAACAAAAACTTTTGTTGATACAAGCATAGACCACAAGGAAAGAAAAACATTTTCCCCATGAGAAATTCAGTGTCAAGAGAAAAAAATAATTAAATATTCATATCATTTCATGAAAAAAAAAAAAGTCATGTTTAAAAAACCCCCACAACTTTATAATACAAAGTTTAAATTTTCAAGTGAAAAATTAGACTTTTTGGAGGAAAAAAAATTACCAAAGCCAGGTTCCTTAGTCAATACAAAAAATTAAAACCAATTCAAAATGCTTTGATGGAGATGTTCTCCTTACAAGGTGTACAGCCTGTTACTGAGTAGTTCATTTAGAATCAGATGAACTCCTCATCACAGGCTCAGCAACGTTTCCAGTATTATATACCACAAGGAGAGACATGAATACTGGAGTTTCATAATAAAGGAAATTTCTTTGATACAGCAGCTGCCTTAGAGCTAATTTCACCTGCAAACACACAGTGCTAATGCAATTTATCTTTGTTTAAAACAATCCATATGGGTACATCCAGTTTTTATACAAGGGTATTCAACAAACAGAGTGGTTTGCAAAGTTGTGGCTTGCCTGGTGCATAAATATTGAATCCCCAAACACAGCATTAGCTAATTAAGTTGAGGGTGATTATTAGCTGGAGGAAAAGAACACATCAAGTGAGCATGGGTTAAGCCTGCCCTCTTACTGCACATTGTGGTTGCTCCCTGAATGCAAGGAGGATGTGGGTTTCCAGGAGATTAAACCCAGCAATAATTCGCACCTGGAATCTAAAAGGAAGCCAAAATAAAAACTGGATGGAGTTTCTTAAATTGCAGGGTGCTGCACAGACTGTGTGGAACTGCAGCCAAAGGGTGCTCAAAAGAAGAATCCCTCCAGAAAATGGTAGTGAGAGCTCTGCTTTCAGCTGAAGTTGTTCCTTGGCACATACCAACACATTCCATGGAACAGTCAGGAAAACCCAAGGGAAGAGGTGGGACTGCCCTGCTCTGGCACCTCAGTCTAAACCATTCTGGAATTATGGTGACAGTGTTTTTTTTCAGTGGTGCTGGCACAACTCTGGGACTGCACGGTCAGGCTTATCACAATCTCGTGGTGAAAGATGATTATTAACTCAGTTGTTCAGTTTATGACCACAAAACAACTGTGAGAGCACAACTGAAGGCGTGGAGAGCTGCAGGTGAGGAGCTGGGAGCAAGGGACACGGAGAACAAGGCACTGGAGCTTCCTAAACTACCCTCTCCTTCAAAGAAAACAACTTTTGCAGTTTTTTGTCTGCAGTCCCTGTTGTCCTCAATGTGTCTCAGGGACAGTATGAAGACAATTTAGAAAAATAGCAACTGTTCCATTAAAAAGCTCCCGAGCCAAGGTGAAATCTTCCCTTCATCAAAACCTGCTCCCCTAATGGATGTTGAGTGATCACAAAGTTAAACAGCAGAAAACAAGACAGAATTTTATCACTTAAGAAATGCCTACCAGGCAATCAGTGCTGGAAGGCAGGAAATTAATACTCATAACTTCTGGTTACTCTGGCAGCAGGGTCGTGCTCCTCTCCTTCGTGTGAGTCTCAGAAAATGAAATACCAAGATACAGAATGATCACCTGGGCTTCTGATTTTCCAGGGAATGCTTTTTCCTGCATCACCTCATTGTCCTCCCCTCTGAGAACGTATGCATCTGTTAAAGTGGAACATATAGTCCTGGAAATGTGTCGCCTACACGATGGGATAAATCAGACTGAGCCTCTTTCCTGATGTAATGTCTTGGACAGATCCCTCCTGAGTTCCTCCACAGGATTTTGGAACAAACAAAGGGAAATCAGAGTGCCCTAATTAGTGCCCATCATTTACAATGACTTCATGACTTTTACTGAATAACTCCCAGCCACACTGTACATGTTCTGTGTATTGATAGGTAATATGAGGTAAAATAAAAGAACGGGGAGATTTTAAAAATGCTTATGCAAGAAACTGTGGAAAACACCAAAATATTGCAATCCAGTTCTGGGTTATTATGTAATTCAAGTAGACAATATTTTTCAATCTCTTAAGCAATGACAATTTAAAATATGTAATAAACCCTACATTACCATGTGTCTTGTTTATGGGCAGTTTAAGGATTTCAGACTGTGCCAGTCTGGTTTGGGCTCTGCCTTTGCAAAATCAAGAGAGAGTAGAAAAGGAAACATTCCTAACAGTATTTTTCTGAGTGAATGCTTTCATCCTGAGCTTTATTAAAAACATACACAACTAATGCAAATGTAATAATAACATATCTGACTGCCAGCAGTTTGTGCAATATCATTAAGATATGCATAAAAATACCATATAAAATCACCAAGTCTGCTTACAGGAATTGTTAGACTCTCCTTAAGATTAATAGGATGACAATTTCTAGGGGAATAATTCACTCCTGCTCTAAGTATAACCCCTGTGCACTGAATGAACTAACCTCTTTTGAGTCAATCAAGTCACACCTACCTGGGATAAAAGAGTCCGACCCAAATAATCCATAATTAGATCCTCAGCTGCCAACACTATCAATCTCCTGAGGTCTGGGGTGGCCTCAGCTGCCCTCGTTCTCCAGCTGCATTTCAGGGAACAGGTTTCATTCTTGAAAGAAAAGAGAAAATTTTCAGGCACGTGGAATGCTAAAATAATGTTGTTGGACATTGATTGTCTTGAAGTATCTTAATTTGTTGCCATTACCATATAATCAGGAACCAGATGATGACCTTGCCAAGCAGAACAGCAATTATGTTATTGCTTATGCAACTGGGGGCTGCTTGCTGCCCTTTATTGCACCTTGAAGGGAAGTTCAAATGCTGTTCAAACAGATTTAAGATCTTCATATCAGGTTCAACCTGCCAAAATCACTACCCAGAAGTTCAGCTGTGCACACCCTGTACACAAATTCATTTTTAGAAAGCCAAAAAACTGGATCAATACTGGCGTTATTTAATTTCCCTATTATCCTCATGTATTGGGTATTTAATCTCTCTTACCTTTCAAGAACATGATATTACTGGGATAATTCAAACTGATACTCTCTGTTTCTAGCACTATTATTTCAGTGGTCATTACATAAATGTAATGGTTACATGTGGCATTGAAATTCCACAATGTTATCACTTAAAAAAAAAAAATTAGCAGCTTTAATTAAATGAATGTAATTAAATGAAAAATGTTGCATGCAAAGATTTTAAATTTTATATAGAATGCCTTATTCACAGCACAGCCCTTATGCCTCTTAAATCTGTTTGAAAAAGAAAATCTTATTGGTATCAGGTACAAATAAAACTCATTCCTTTCCAAAACCATCTGGATTAAATCCTTTCAAGTACTAACACACCGAGGCACACAGAATCCTTCTGAAGGATCAGAAGGCCCTCACACAAACTGCAGGGATTTTTTCCTCATTTCTATGGCATATGTTGTATCAGAAATCACAGTTAAAAGAAATTTCATGCTCAAAATGGAAATCTTTTCTCACATGTAACTCAGCCAAAAATTCCTGTGATGGCAGAATTAAATTTGGTGTTGTTCTCAAATGGTAAGGAAGCTACAATATGGAACAATTACCTTTTTTTTAATTCCTAAGTACAAAAATTGTTACTTTCTCTGAACATTTATAATTATCTTAAAGACTCATCAGTAGCTGTCAAAGAAGTCCATTGTCTCTGCCCAGAATTTCTTTTGAATTTTTTAGAGGAATTTGCATATGTGCTGATCTAGAAGAAATAATTAATCCCTTTTTGATGTAAAATGCAATGAGTGCAGCAGATGGGAAGTGATATTCACTTACAAACACATGTAAGCAGCATCTTAACCTCAGCTGAGATTGTTTTTTGCCACGACACAGAAAGGTGGACTGCTACTGGGGGGCCACAACAAGCACATAAATTAAATTCCAGACTGGTCAGACTGGAGAGAGAATAATTCTGGTGATTTCAGTGTATATCTTCTGCCAATATTTTTATTTTCTTGCTCTAAAAATACCCTTAGAGGAAAAAATCTCACTGCATGTAACTTCTTTCTGTTGAGTCATTTGGTTTGTTTATGAATCCTATGTAGAGGTGCAGTTTTCCAAAACACCTCCTGCATGCAGAATAACTCCCCTCTGAACAGACTCTACCTGAGCATCAGGGAAACAAATAAACCCGTAGCTGAGGACATTTCAAAGACAAGGAAAATTACTGTTGAGAAGAGAATTATCTGATTTGGTTGGTGTTTATTTTTACTTATCTCGAGCAATCTGCTCTCCAACAGAAGATGCTTATTTGCAGAGGAGAAAGCTGTCTCCTTCTTGGACTGATGCCCAACAGGGACAACGGTGCCACTAAGGACAAGAAGTACACCCTCAGCATGGATTAGCTCATGGAACAGTGACCAGAGTTAGAGAAGCAATGGTTTGTGTCATATATGTCAACTAGTTAAGGATAAAATTCTTCAATTCTTCCCATCATGCTTCTTACCCACTAGGCTAAGTCTGCCTTCCACCCAGGAGGTGCATATGCCCAAATAAAATACTCTACACGTGAAACATTAGAATTAATTATTCCCAAAGAACTTGTGTAGGGAAGCTCAAGGGTGCAGCCCTGTTAATTTATTTTACACATGCTTGCTGCCAAGTTTGGGAGTTTTACAATTTCACAAGAAGTCTTCCTTTGAGGAAGGATAAGCTTCTTCATTCCTGGTGTCCTGTGATGAAGGAACAACTCCAGGTTACCAGCTGAAGTAAACCTGACTGCAGCAGCCTGGTGGGTGCACAGGTTAAGAAGCAGAAAAGACCTGTTACATTTTTTGCTGCAACTGGATCACAAAGAAAAGTGAAAAAGGGAAAAATTAAGGCTCAACCCTTCCATCTGCTTAAGGCTCAACCCTTATTTTTAGTTTATTTCTCATGCAGTGAGTTTGTCTTGCAAACTCTTTCATGCGAGGCATTAACTAAGGCTGAGTTATTGGTGACGGTATCCAGTAGTTACTGAATATAAACCTGGGTGTTTGTGTGCTCTGAGCCTTTGCCTCAGTAATATCTTTAAATATAATAGTGTGCCTGTTGGCTTGTTTTCTCACAGGGAGGGTGACAGAACATTTTGTGTTCTCTTATCTTCAATAGCAGTGAAACAGGAGGAGCTCCACAATGCGAAACCAAATCTACTGCTATTAATACAACATCCCAGCCACAGAGAAGAGATTTGTTTATTTACCAAAGCTAGAGATGCCTCTCTCTGACCTTTCTTGTGCTTGTGTGCTTTAGCTGGGAATAGATTCCTCAGAACTGGGTGCTCTTTTAAAAATATACAGCAAAAAGCATACACACAACACCCCCGAAACAGAGCCCAGGCTGCAGCCCAAATTGCATGAAGTGACACACAGCTTTGGGTAGTTAGAATAAATCTAACTAGGGCACAGTCCATATTCAGTTCTGATTCCTCTGCTAGAGCACGGAGATCAGTCAGCTCTCCAAAGCCCACTCGCCTTCCTCGCTGCCACTCAGCGACACGTTCTGACTATAACCATACATGGGCCCATTTTCTGTCTGAGGCCCAACAGCTCCCTGCAGCCCAAGAAACCTGCCAGGATGGATCTTCTCCTTCTCTGCATAATTAAAAAGTGCTTCACACTGGAAGGTACTTGTTTAAGAAAAAACCAAGCAAAGCAGAGATTCTTTTTCTGGAATTCGCCCTGCTTTACCTGGGCTTTAAACCGGTGAGAATCATCACATACACAAATCAAACATTTGTAATACTGTATTTTTCACCGTTGGTTGTGTTTAGTGACTGCCTGTACAACTTAAAATAGTATCTGGAAGAGTTAAATCTTGCATTAGCATTAGGGATTCAACCTGGTTTAACCTCACAGACTCAGGATTTTTTTGTTAAGCTGGTGCATCTCTGGTACAGCAAGAGCCCGGAGTTCTCCACAGCTCCCTTTGGCGATCCTTGCTGGACAGCCTTGCACTCAAGTTTCTCAGCTTTCTGCTCCCCAGAGGCAGCAGCCCTGCACCACAGCTGGCAAAAAGGAGTGTGGGTTGGCTCCTCAGCCATCGAGTTCTCCAGCTCAGCACATTAATTCAACTTACCCCTAATTTTGGTACCTGCTCCATGACTGGTATTTTTGTCTAAGCAGACCAATAATGACCTACAGAAGCAGATCTGGGAGTAGGAATAGGAAACAAGGGAAGGAACTGTCCCTACATGTCCTGATTCACAAGTAATAATCATTAAACAATTTATAAAAGGGAAACAACAGTTATGCCATGTCCTCCTCCAAGAGTTACAACAGAAGGCAGCGCCCAGGTTGTGGTTTGACAATGTCAATCACCTGTACAAAATTAAAAATAAGAGGCAAGAGTCCAAAACATGGACTGTCTTTTCTCTATAACCACTGGGCAAAATTATCTATAAATAAAACCTTCCAAATATTATTCTCAACCATACAGCAGTCTGGAAGGCCAAAAAACTGTCTTTCATTACTCCAGAAACTATTTCACACTTCTGAAGGAACTGGTTTAGGAGTGATGCATCCCCTCATGCTCTGACCAACTTCACACTTTATTTTTTATCTAAATCTAAGTAACAGGCTTTGGGGACCTTGTCTATATTCCTTCCTACTCAAGTCTGTTCCCATCTGCCTGATCCCCTTGGTGACTTTGTAATACTTCTTTTGTGTCACCACAACTCCTGCTGCCTCCCAGTCGAACTTCCCACACCGATCTGCACTCCCTGCTTCTGTATCTTCACTGTCTGCATCTGCAAGTGCATGAATAAGGGCTTGTTTGTGTGCACAAAATTTACTATGACCACTTTTACAATTCAGCATCAGGCAGAGAACTCCGTACACACAGCAAAGCTCTTCTCCATGGAAAATTGTGAAAAAGCAGGAATTAGGGGCAAGTTCTGTGAGGAACCTGTGGAAAGGGGTCCCTCACCCTGCCTGATTCACAGCTGGGGTTTCTCCCTGGCAGCTGAGACCGGTGATGTGAGAGGTTAGGCAAGAGTGGGAGCAGATTCCTGTGGGGCTTCACCAGCCAAATTCCTATCTAGTAAAAGGTTGCTACAGCAACTCTGAGCCTCCTGAGATACAGAAATTACTGTAATGGCTGCTGAAATGCCTCCCCACTGCTCTGAGACAGGATAAGGAAAAACCTTCCCCTTGATACAGAATGGTTGCCCACTGCCACACTTCACATCAGCTCTATACAAGCACCAGGTTTCCTGAACTTGCCCAAGAGCTCATGGCTACTTTTCTGTTTCCCTCAATTACATGCAAACATAGAAATAATAAACCTAAACATCACACAACAAGAACTACAGTTCCAACACCCTTTTTTTTCCCCATGGAGACCGTAAAAGTAAAAACAAATCATATGGCAGGAGTTAATATACTGCTGAGTGGGCTGAACAGAATTTAGAAACCTGTACAAAGCCAAAATATGTATTTTCCAGAGTAGAGTTTGTGGTTTTCAAAAACCACACAGATAGAAAAAAAGCATAAACAAACCAAACCAGGACAAAACCCTTCAGAGCTTCTCAATGACTCAATGTCAGCAGGTTTTTGGCTGCCCCCAGCCTGTGCTTGTTTTCCTCTGGCATCTGTCCCGCTCACAGGTCGTTCAGTCCACTGGACTATGTAATAAATACCAGACAGAGATGATGCTTTAGACAGAACAGGAACACTTGTGACTGAAACAGGTCCTGAATCTAGGATGGGGTGGCCTGAGGACAATGGGGACGTAGAAACAGCGAGTGGTGTACACTGTAAGCGGAAAAAATTTCACAGAACTTCTCCCATTTCCCTCCTTTTCACTTTTCAGCAGCCCAGTTTGATCTAAAAGCCAAAAATGAAAACAGCAGAATCGCTGATCTGAAGTGGTACTTGTGCTTACCTGAAACAACTGGATGACATTTGAAATGATTTCTTTAAGAAACAGAAGTCACAACTTTTGTACAGATGCCCAGTTTTTACCTGAGCATTACATTTTGGGTGCAACAAAAAAGACCAAAATTCTCTGGATATAAATCCAGTCAAATCCATGCAGTTACCTCCTGGCTGAATTTGGCCCAACATGCCTAAAACCCCTTTGGGATGGTTCAATTCCAAGCACTGCACTAATCCAATCTCCTGCAGCTGCTGAATCCTGTGATATTTGGTGTCAGCACACGGCATCTGAGACTTTTTGACACAAGCTTGGAGTCATTAATAGAGTATTTCATTGGGTTTTTTTACTTTTCACCAGGTCTGTCAGCTTTTGGATTAACACTGAAAAGCTTCAGAACAAACCCTTCTTTCAGTGTGACAAAATATCTTGCTTGAGTCAGAGAAAATTTTTCTTTTTACTTCTCTCAGTTTAATGTCTACTGTGAAGATGATTTTCAGAGATCAAGAAAAACATATAATGTTTAAAACAAAACATTTGTTAACTTAGGATTTCCTGGATATTTCTGCTTTCGTATTTATACTACGTCCTGGACCTTGTGAAATCACTGTTTAACTTTCAGTATTATTTATGGAAGCAAGCCTGTTGCTGTTTCCAGATCTCACAGAGAACTTTCAGTTTGCAGTTTCAGTACCAGGTGCATAGTCCTGGTCTAAATTAATCAACTAAAAAAGCAATGTAAAATAAGTATTTAACCCTCTCACACCCTGGCTGAGTCTTCCCAGGTAGGATGTTTTTCTGCCCCTAAGCTCTCTCATTGGAGACTCCCCTGAGACTCTCCTTTTCTATGACAATTTGGAATTTGGGAATGAAGAGCCTTTTCAGTGCAGCAGGGGTATAAATACCAGTTTTGTGGCTTTTCTGTAGTGCACAGAGAGAGATGGGAAATATTGCCCCCTTGGCTATACGTACAAAATACCAAAGCATGGAAAGAGATTCTAGGAAATGAACAAATTTTATGAAGCTTTGCATGCTGCCACTATTGATCAAAACTCTTCAATCCACAGCAGAAAGAGGCAGACAAGGCATAATGATTCAGTGCACTGGCTGGGTTATAAATCATTATCAACTTCCGTGCTGTCAGTGTGACTACTCTGACTTAATAGCCACGAGGGAAAAAATCAGCTTCAAGTGGGACCCTGCTCAGCACATGGCCCTGGATTTGCAGGCTGTAGCACCATGTGCTGTCCCTCACAGCTGCAGAAACTGAGTGCAAAGAGATTTAAAATGTGAGCAAATCAGAAATTAACGTTTTGCATTTATTTGCGTGGGTAGAAGTGACCGTGCATACGGAAAATCCACGTGGCTGTTCCAAGCAAGGCTGGTAGTGGTTGCACAATAAAGACTGTAATCAAAAGGATGACAGCAATAATAAGTAACTAATTTAAAACTCTGCTCAGGTGCTGCCTTACCTTCCAGTCCTCTTGCTGACACCTGTAGCTTTGTGTCACATAAGACACACAGGGTCATTGCTCAGGCTCCAGCACCACACCAGCACAGGGTAAATCCACTCAGGAGGCTCCTGGGATGACACAGAGAGGTTGCAGTCTGATGGTGGTACAAGGATGGAATATTGCTGTTTCCCAAGATTATTTTTTTTTTTTTAAACCTGGGGAAATGCATCCCTAAGCCTTTATTTAAAAGAGAAAATATTAGGACTTCAAAATCAAGCGCGCAGTGAAATTAGAAAACTTCAGTGCTAGAAAAAGAAGCCAGGAATCTTGTAATTAAAGATTTCTTCAGGCCATATGCATGGAAAGGCAACCTTTATTCTGGCATTTTCTAACTTCAGTATACTTGCAAATTATGCATATTTTGGCAAAGATCTTGTATCTGTAAAATGTATATATTATATATAGAACTGAATTAATCTCTGATATACTTTTGCCTCATAAATACAGTTTCCTGTTTCCATGCTAGAATCTACAGCATTAACATATTCACATGCCAGTGGCTGGATTTAGTCTTGATAATCCAAAGGCTGAGACTGGATGTGCTCAGCCTCTCCAAATTTCAGTCTTATCTAGCATTTTTTCTGAGTCACCCAGATAAATTATCTCAATGTCCTGGTAAAGTGACTTCTCTTGTCCAGGGGCTCTGGAGAGCTCCAATTTTTTTTTTCTACATCTGACACACAATTATGAGTTCAAGTGCTAAGACTGATGAAGAGAATTTTTCTTCTTTTTCACTGACTTAATTGTTGAGAATGTGTAATGTTGTACCAAGATTTTCTAAATAAAAGCAGTTTTAAAAACACTAGGTTGGCAAGAGTGTGGCAAATTTATTTCAGTGTGCAACAAGCCACGTAAAGAAAAAAGCAACACAGTGAATCTGAAAATAATCTTCCTGTAGAATTGGAAAAGTGGAAGAAAGGCTGGAGAAGGAAAGACACACTAATTCATCTTCCTGCAAATCATATAAGAATGTGACATATTCATTTGTACTTGAAGAGAGTATTTCATTCTCCAGAAAGAAAAAAGTTTTCTATAAATTTTTCCCATAAATTAAATAAATGAGCTAACAAATTATAAAAGAAAAAAAGAACATATTTAATTTTTATTGCACTCAAATTCTGAATTATACACAATGGTTCATTTTCATTCACGTCCTCTTTCTGTAATATAAATGTTCTGCAAAAGCAGCAAAACTGCTCTTTGCTGCTGCCTTCAAGTGGAAGTTTCTCTGTATTATGCAAACATTTGAGTTGCATTTAATTCAGTGAAAACTGAGGCACACAGAGTCAGGCACTGAGGCTTCTGTTGGACCCAGGAGCTGAGCACAGAGCCCTCAGTATTCCATCTGCACACCCATCCCATGGCCCTCTTTCCTGCTTGGGGACACTTTAAGGGACAAAAAGGCAGGCAGAGCATGAAGCATCCTCTGACAGGCTCAGAGAACTGAGGTGCCCACTGAAAACAGCCCAGGTGCCAGGAACAGGAACCACGCTGGGATCAGGAAATCCTGACTGCCTCCAGTGAGGGGTTAATGAAGGATAAGTGTGTACATTTGCTGTTTGGTGCTCAAATAGCACTTCCTTGTGACAATATGCATTACTTAATCTGCAAAGGTCAGTGGATTGCTCTTCAGTTCCTTCCAAATGCCTGTGCAATGAACTTTGTCATTTTTCACACACATTTCGCAGCGAAGAACTGGTGGTACAGGTTTGAGGCTTAAAATGCCTCTTCACCTTTAAACACCTTTCACTGCACTGTATTTCCACACTCCCCACACAGCTTTAGAACTGTCAGGTCTAAGCAGAGACTCCCCTGTAGCCTCACTCTCAATTTGCACAGAATCTTGCACAAGCTAAACAGTAAGTACAATTATTAATTTCCTTTTAATCCTCTCGCAAGATAAATGATCAGCCAAAGTACTGAATGTGCAACACGAGTGCAAAGAGATGTAGGAAAACTGAGATAATGTTATCAACCTGCAGTGTAGGCATGGTTAACAGCAGTTTGGAGGAGCAACTTACTCTGCATTAGATCACTTTAAAAAAAAAAAAAAAAAGGTGGAAATATTGCAGGTCAACAGCTTGTCCAAACTGCATAAATGCCCAGAGAATGGTATGAATGAGCAGAGCCCTAATCCTGGGAGCTAAACCACACAGCTGCTGCTCCCCTTTCCCCCATGTGGTGCTCCGCTGGAACCAGGCGTGCTGGTGTGGATACCCAGAGCCCCAGGTCTGGGATATATTCTGAGCCAGTGTGGATGGTTGGAATAGCACTGGAAATCTCCAGGCAGCACCAGGACAGCAGGGTTTAACTTAGCAGGTAGTGGAATGCACAAACACAGCACAGAGACAAGACTGGGGAATTAGGCTGCTGGCAAGTAGCAGCTGAAAGCTGATTGAACACAACAGATTGGGCTTTCAGACTGGACAGATAGGCAGCAGCTATTTAAATGGAGTATTAACAGTTTTGCTCTTAATTATTTCCAAACCTTCCAGCTTATGCAAACCCAGCATGGCATGTCTTTCGGCCTCAGTTAATTATTTGTTGTTTCTCTGTGAATCCAGCTAAAAGAAGGCTGAGTGGTTTGTTGAGAATTTCTGCCTCTTTAAAATCATTCTCTTGAGTGCTTGGCTTACTTCTGCAAGCAGCTGTCATGTAAGTAACTGAATCTAGGCCTCACAAAAATGGTCACTTTCTCCATTTCAAGTGGAATTTCTTTCTGAAATGACACTGCCCTGCAAGCCAACAAATGGTCACCAGTCTGCCCAGTGGCAGGTGGAGGGCCACGAAACTCCAGAGCTAAATGTGGAAACTCTACGCCTTCAGAAAAGGGAGATTCCCATCTTGCCTATCTTTCATCTTACTTTTTGGTCTGGGAGGAGCTGAAATTGAGGCATTTCTATGTTTGGAACAGCTTTTTCTAGAATTTTGTGGAAGTATTTATTAGGAAATTTTCTCTCAGATCCTTCCATAGTTAGTCATGTGAAAGCCACAACAGCTGGTTTACACTTCAAAGAATAAACAATTACTAATAAAAATGTCAAACCTCTCCCAAATATCTCTGAAATAAGAAAACGATCTTCCTAAATATGTCTTTGAACTTGATCTTCCTAAATCTTCCTTTGAACAGACTGCTTTAATGCAGCTATTTCCAAAAGAGGCCTGTTTTCATATCTGTACTTTCTATATATCCTCCTTAATACACGTTTTGTATAAAATACCTGGGATCTCTCATCAATACTAATCCAATATGGATCCAGACACACAATAGCACTTGTGACAGATGGGATAGAATGTCCTACATGACATTTATTCAGCTTGTGACAGGACAGACATATAAAGATTATGGCAGCATAAAATAAAAAAGATTCATGAAGCCAACACATGGTCCAGAGTACGGAGTGTGACTGACACAAAGCCAACCCATCCCAAAATCTGACACATATTTTCACTGTCATGGTGAATTTATAGCCTGAGATTTTTATATTCTCTGCCTCAAAAAAAAAAAAACCCCAAACCCCCTTCATTTTCTGCTTTTTATTTCATTGCACTTAGGAGAAGGAGAATGTCCTCTCATCGAATTGAAGTGAGAATGAGTTCAACTGAGCCTCTTTCCTAATCAGAATAATTGAATTGATGCTTCTTTGAGCCAAGACAGTAAAAAAATAAACTACTGGTACTGCTTTGCTGTAAAATGGCTTTCAGGCCTCTTGTTTGAATGATTCAGAAAGAATCAAAATGTACAGAAAGAGTAACAAAACCCAGTCTTGTGTCAGCCAGGATCAAACAAAAGGATTAACTGGCAAGTCATGGTTTCCAGTGGCAACCACAGTTTTTCAAGCAAAAAATTGTTAATGGATAGGAGATTAGGGGTTTGATTAAAAAAATTGGACACCACATTTAGTAGGAGTTGAGATGAGCTGCATACATCCCATGCCACATGGAAAGACATCTCTTTCCCATCAGCCACAATGTCTGTACAGAAAGAAATATAAAAGCAACAGAAGTTGCTCATGGCTGCAGCATATCACATCCAGCATAAAATGGCCATAAAATTCCCCCAATTCCAGTGCTTTGAGGCCTTAACAGGTATCACAAAACCACCCCAAAATTGTCTCAACACATCAGAATACTGAATGCTCCAAGGTTCCTTATGGAAGATGAGCATCCCCTGGCTTTGAAGAACTACCTGCTGGATTCTCACAGCTCCGTGATTGGACATTTTTTTTCCCAAGTGGTGCTTGCCTTTAAAGGTCAGTTTAATCAGTGGCGATCTCCCAGCTTTTCAGAGCCCCAGGGAATTCTGCACAGCAAATATGAATTAGCAAATCCACTTATCCCTTCCCACAGTTGTCATCAACAGGTGCTGCAGGTGAACACAGGCCAGAAACAATTCACATCCTTACCATGAGATTTTCATTTGTCTTTCTTCTTAGCTTTCTTCTGTGACATTTGAAATGAGCAGACTCTTGTAACTGCAAGGTAATCAAGTTCACATTTGGGAATGGTACGTGAACTCCAAGGCTCATGAACCGCCCCAAGGCTCAGGCCTGAAGGAATTTCAAGTGTGCAGAGATGGAATATGCAAAGACAGGAATAGGAGGTGGTTTAACCCAGCAGGCAGCTAAACACCACACAGCCCCTCACTCACACCACTCCACAGCAGATCCTGGCAGGAAAATCAACTCTGTCCCAGGCTAGAGGAACATGGTGACATTGCTCACTGTGAGAAGGAAAGTGCATTTTTGGACTGGGGAGGCAGAGTTGCATGTCAAATGATGTGATTTGGAACAACGGTGCCTCTCCCTCCCTTTGCACGGGTACAAAGAGCTCCACAAGTGCTGTTCCACTTCAGTGCTGCCACAAACTCCCCAGGTGAAGGCAGCACCAGCCAGTAGTGGAGTAGCAAGAATGCTTCTTGCGTTCTTTCAGCGCTGTAAAATTTCTGGCTGCCACACCTAAATTATTCCTGGAATACCTGGTGCTCCTCCTCCCACTCCTGCATGGCTGACTGAAGCTACAACGTGGCCCTAATTTTGCAGCAAGTCTCAACAAGAACAGCAAACAGTCCACAGCACTCCTGGCACACAGAGCGGATGGGAGCAGGAATCGTCTTTTAGCAGTTGCCGTCCACAAGAGACAGAATACATTTTCCAGTCAGGAATTCTGGATAAAAGCTATAAACCCCAGACAGTTTGTAGTGTACCTTCCATTTCAGCTATAGATTCTTGAATTTGCAGTAAGAATATGGCAGGACAACGTCTGATGATGTTTTGCTTTCTCTTTCAGTCCAAGCTTCTTTTCATTACTCCATTGAAAACAACATTTTACAAATGTGTCCAAAAAGCACAGTGTGGTGCTGTAGGTTCTTCACATTTCCAACAAGAAAATTAGATTATTTAGGTTTTAATTTTATTTAATCATCCTCTGATATCTCATATTTTCCTCTATAAATTTATATTTATTTATTTCTCACTATATTGCCACTGAATTTTGTTACTAAATGCCATAAGTAGGGCAGAGACACAAAGTGCTTACCCAATGTTAGAATTAGAACTGTATTTCTTAAAATTCTAATCCATTGTTGGTTAAGAAAAAAGTCAGAATCTTCATCTGCTATGCACTTGGATTCTAAACATTACTTTGCTCAGTTCAAAGATCCTGTATTATGTCTCCAGCTGGCTTTTTCTTAGAGCTATACAGCTGGAGCACAAAAAGTGTTCTGAAATGTCCCAACTGAATTTCAAATGAATATCAGAAATAGGCAAGGATATACATGATACATACGGAATATGTGTCTAGGGAAATCACAGAAGATCTAGTTTCCACTAGTTGGTTATACATAAATTATTTAGGCAGTAAGCCTGTTGATTAGCTGGAGGCAAAGATATCTATTTTAGGTGCACTTATGGTCAAGATTAACTCATGAAACTTGGGTGGCATCGCCCATAAAATGGCTAAAATGGTTTCAGCAACCTCATGCAAAAATTAGACAGCCTTTTTTATCACTTTTTATATTCTTTAAATTATTTTTTTACTTCTCCTTAACAAATAGGACATGATTTTTGAAAATCATGTGATAAATGTCTTACAAAACCTCACCAGAAAGTATTTAGGGTGACGGGAGAAGAAAGAGGACTGGGAGCCAGGAGACCATTTCTATTTCTAGTTCTGCCACAGACTCTGTGACTGTGACTTTGAACCTCAGCTCTCGTTTTTGTGAAATGGGGATGACAATCCTGTCCTCTCAGGGATATTTTATAACATAATTTTCTTTTTTTTAAGGTTTATTAAATGCTCGAGGCCCTTGATTAGAAGCTGCAAATGCAAATAATTAATCAAGTAACAGTAAACACAGTATCAGCACTATTATTGTTAATAATAATAATGTTTGTTAATGTTATTAATATTAAATTATAAGCTCACCAGCATTGTTCTGACAAAAAGCCTAACCTGCACAGAGCAGGAAAATCATGGTACCTCACTTGTAGGAACAAGAATGCTGCTGGCAGAGTTTCAGTACAGGACTAGAAAAGAATTATTTAAGTTCTCCATCTGAGCAATAGTAGGTGGCAAAAATGAATATATTTTCAATAATGCTTTGTGACATGGGAGCAGAAGCAGCTTTAAGAGCTTAACAGTATTTTTAAAATATGACTCAGGGGAGGTTTTCTTTTTCTATCAGAACTGGGGGAAAAAAACCCACCCAGGAGTTAAACAATCTTTTCGAAACCCAAAACCCTGAAATAGAACAAGAATTGTAGGTCAGGATAATTTGAGTTCAATTGCAACACCATTGACATATAATAAATCTATGCAGAAAAAAGCAGAAAAAAGCAGATATCTTATATTGGAAGCATTGGGCTCTGACAGATAAACTGTAAGAATTTCTGTTCTGTGAGTGACCAAAACCTACCACAGGTAATTTGGGAGCTTAAACCCCTTCAAAAACCTGTCATTTCTGTGAAAATACCTAGATAGATTGTATTAAGTGGTAGAAATGAGGTGAGGAAATGGAAGCATAGCAGATCAATATAACATTTATTCCACTAAAGAAAAACATGTTCAGGTTTGGTTAGAGTCACATTAATAGAGAATGAAGGCAGTCCAGCCTTCAGGTTTTTTTTCTCCTGAACAGCCCATGTTAGGAAGCATTTGTGAAAACCTTAGAAAGGTAGGGGAAGGTGACAGACACACTGCAATTGTACCCACTAATCTTACCACAAAAATATTGCCTTTTAAAAAACAAAACCCATGTGTATTGTGGGTTACACAGATTTCTGAGGGTTCAGACTGGAAGATTTTAACTGGTAAACCAAAAAGAGCATTTGGTTTCTATCCCTAATTTTGTCTTATTTCATGACAGAGAGAAAAAAAAATCACCTCAAAAGAATTTTATATTAAATAGAATTTTGGAAATTCTATTTAATATACGCCATAACCAATAGAGGAGCTTGTTTGATGGCATCCAAGAATTTTATCAGTGTCTGAAAACTGAAGTGTGCTACTTCACTGTATTACTAATAACTACCTCTGAGTTTGGAGGAAATCCTCCACCAGAACCACAGGAACTTCAGATTTGTGTCATATCACAGAGTGTCACACATCTAAGAAAAGTGGTAGTCGTGCCATTAGTCCCAAACAAAGCATGAAAATGAAGTCATCTCCATGAGGAGGAAAAGCTGTTCAGCCTTATGTTATTGCTACTCACCTACATGGAGTGCACCTGCATGTCTTCCTTCTGACCTTGAAAAGTCAGAGACAGTGTGACTTTTCCTTGTGATTCAGCAAATACATGGAATGGCAGGAGCCTGTGCCATGGTGGAACTGTTTTTTGCCCCGTGCAGGAACTCTGAAAGGAGGGAAATATTCACTGTTGTACAAACACCTTGATTACTGCCTCTGATAGGGTCAAGAGATTAAAAAACTAAAGAAATTTTAATATTGAGTAATTCAGATGGTTCACTTAAACGAGAGTCTTACTGGGCAAAGCCTGAATAACCCCTTTACTCAGGAATTGATGCAAGAGACCATCACTACAGTAATTCAACTTTCTATTGCACTATTAAGTGCACTCTCAGTATGAAGTTCTGCAGGTAAGCACTACTCAACATGATCACAGCTAGGACATCCCTCACCTTGTAACAGAGAGAAAATACAGGGCAATTCTGTAACACCCTACAAACAACAAACTACCACTTTCTAAACCTTGTGCTTGGCCATGCAGCCCCCTACAAGCTCCCAGCCCCATCTACAGAGAACAAAAGTGAGATCCAGAAGCCCACAAGGAATATTTCCACAAGAAAAAAAATGGCAGCGAGCTGCCAAATTAATCAGAATTAGACCGTAATTAGATGGAAAAATCAGGTCAGGATGAGATAAGAATTCAAATCACGTGGGCACCAACCAGTGCTTTATTTCTAAAGTTGCTGTGCATTTTTTAAAATAACAGTCCAGCTGATTTCTTTTCCAGGGAACTGATTCACCATCAAAATAAGGAGAAATTATTTTTTCAGATATGTATGGTGGACGTTGGTTCTGATAAAATGTTTCTCATACACCTAGATCTCCTCCTGACACCAGCATGGGATACAGAGATTTTTCCAAGCAGGGAGATGGAGACTGTTGTGGCACATACTCCAGTGGAGTCTCCGGAGATGAACCAAATGACCATGAACAGGATATAGAAATAAAATAAGAAATCTACCAAGCCAAGCTGTCATCTCTCATAGTTACTGTCAATGAGATCAGACTCTGTCTTGCTGTCTCTTTACACTTGCAAGTCAGCAAGGAGCTGCTTTGTGCAGGAACAGACATCCAGTTCTAGAAATCTCCCAGCAGCAACACCAGCCTTTGTGTTCACAGTCTCTCAGTCTCTATGAAAGTCAAATTTACCTGCTGCTGATAAGGGGCACACATTGCCTAGGAATAAAAATTACTCGGAATAAAAATTATTCAGAATAAACCCAGATTATCTTAATTATCAACATTCAAACTCATATTTTATCACTTATTCCTCTGCTGGGTTTGTGTAACTGCTTCATCTCGGCATTTTGTGCATTTTGCTGTTCAAGCTATAAGCTTCTTAAAGGGGGAGAGAGGGAAAAAACCCCCTTGACATAATACCATGAATTCAAAGAGCAAGCTGACTGGAAAAAATAGTTACTATATTTAAACTGCATTATCCTATGACAGAACTGCAGATTTAAAACCTTTCCACTTTGATACAGCACTTCTGCAGCATTTTAATATGCCTTAGTAGATTTCAACTGGCTGAAACATTCTAATAACTGTAATTTCAGAGGAATAAAATAGTACTGTGGGAGGAAGAAACAATGCCCCCATTTGTCACTCACGAAGACTTGTATTTGAAACCAGCCAGGGTGATGAGAGCAGTGAGTTTGGTGGTCTCAACATAAGCCCCATTAGGCAATTAGCCAGTCTGCAAAAAATCATGACATAATTTGGCACAATTAAGCAGAATATTCTCACTTTGTGTGTGTTCACTGAGATCCTGTTGCAGGACACCATTTATGTGTTTTGGCTCAACAACTGGCATTTTATGTTGTGCTCTTCCATGCTGAGTTTAGCTCCACTCAAAACTATTAATCTTGTTTGAAAATTGAGCTACAAAACATATGTGTTTGTGTACAGCAAGAGACAATTCACTTTATGACCAGTAACTCTTCTGTGAATCTGCTTTGCAGCAGTAGGGATGACTTAATGTTATTGCAATTTGAAGGAAAGCATCCTGCAGTCCTCTCTCAGGCCAAATTCCCATTTACTTCAATTAGTAAGCATTACAGGAACTGTTTTAATGCTGCTGCCTGATGTGTTGGCTGCTTCTTCTTAATATATTACAGTGAAAAAAGAATAGTAGGCCAAATGTACGAATATCCACTTCCATTACGTGAATGGAATCTCAACAAGGCCAAAGCTGCCCCATTTTGTTGTTTCTTTCCACTCTAAGGGGTTCCACTCTAATAACAAACTGCAACTTTGCAGCAGCAAAATGAATTGATTTCCTTCCTTAAAAAGGGGGAATGTAAAGCTCTCTGCACCTGCTGGAAGCTCTCATGAGCTTGCTTGCTTCAGGCAGAGCTGAGGTGCTGTCATATTGATTTGGGTCAAAATAGCCATCTTTAGATAACCATGTCCTTTAGACAAGCATGTCCTTCAGATAACCATCTCCTTTAAGAGACAAGACAAATGTCATGGAAAGCATTATGGATCTTTGCAGAGCGATGGGAAACAACACTGATTTCAACTCACAATTCTAAATTTGTATGATCTCAAGTGATGCCAAATTTAGCAGGTACTGCTTCTGCTGCAGTGTCTACATGGGTATTTGTAGCTCGTTCTGCACTGTGCTGTCTAGACCATGAATTGTATCTGCAAATGTTTTTCAAATGTGTAGCTGTCAGAGGATTTGGAAGGTATCACCTGCAAAGGAATCCTCAGCAGCAGCAGTGGTCCTGCACTTGTAGGGTAAGGTAGGGAAAGGACTGTGAAGGAAATGCAGAGGTTATTCTGATCTGGAAGAGAAAGAACTGTAGAACAGTCCTTAATTCAGTCATTCTTCTCTCAAAATTCACTGAGCCACAACAGAACACGTGACAGAAATAAACACAGGCAGAGGACTGTGCTTCCAGGTTCTTTCCAGATTTTTATGTAGGGTGGAAAAAAGGGGGAAGAATCAAGTCCTCTGTACTGAATGGATGAGAGAGAAACAACGAATGGAAGCTGTCAAATTGTAGCTGAACTAGTGAACCCCAGAGAATGCCAAGAGTTCTCCAGGATTTGCTAGAATTCAGACTCTCTTTGCCTTCCTAGCAGCATTTCCTCCTGTTAACAAGTTAGATAGAAAGAACACAGTATCTACTTTATTTTACCCTCTGCCAAGATCTAATTGCATGTTCCATGCCTCTGTTGTGCTCAAAATAATTTTCCATAAGGCCTTTAGGAATCAGGCACAAAAAGGAAACCGAAGAATGACATTGGAAACACAACACAGGGAGAAATAATATGAAATGTGACCTGTGTTTCTTGCTAGTATCATTTTGTTTTGAAAATTGTTATGGATGCTTTTTAAAATAGTAAGAAAATGAAAGGCAGGACTTTCAAGTCCATTCCACTTGTGTATGAAGGCTAGTAAATATGCTTGTGTGTAAAAATAATGCTTGGTAAATGTATTTTTGTTTATTTTTACAAAAAATTATATATAACCCAAGTTTTATTACTGAGCTGTCAGTGAAATACATTAATTCAAGTAGCTGGCATTATTCCATATGAAATTATTGTGGAAATAATGTATTTTTAATGTTGCATTTGCATATGTACATGTTTTGGGCACGGTGGCATCATGGGCTCATGCCATATCAAGAAAATTACTAAAATTGGTTAAAAAATTACAGTAAATTGGATAAATTATATGCACCTGTCATGTTGACATTCTTCACCTCTGTAATAGGCTAAATCTATTTAGGTGTAGTGTGAGGTATGAAAAGCAACATAACTGTACCGATGCAACATTTGGCCATGCTGATTAATCCTGCTGATAAGCAAGATGAAATTAATATGGGCATGGCATGGAATAAGTAATTGCCTTACCTGAACTAGGTCATCAGCTCTAGCTCAGGAGTTTTCATTCAGAACTGCCCTGTGAAGTGTAGGATGTCAAGTTTTCCTTCCTTGGACTTTGGCCATTCACAGAGGAGCCTTTTTTAGCAGTTGTACTTTTGTTAGAAAGGATATAGGGCCACGCATACCCTAGAACACCAAAATTTTACATGGGCTGTTCCCTCTCCATCCCTTTTCCAGCACAGAGGTAAGACTGAGATATTTCATTCCAGATCAGACATACAGTTTCTTATAGCGTGGTGCTGTGGGTGGTTTATAAGTGGTGGAAATGCAGATTGTATGTAGGATCTGCATTTATGTAAGCCAGCACATATGTAGGGATCAGCTTTGGTATTTGCACAAGCATATGTACACAAGAGCATCCATTGGAACCAAGTTTTAAATGTGTTTATGCTGTGTGCTGATCTGCTCGCTGTGTCGTGTGTATTGCAGGTGTATTAATGTCAGTTGGCGCTGATTTCTCTCCAGTTTGTGTTCACTGAAACTCCCATAAATTACCGGGTGGGATTGGATGGATCAGTCAGTTTTCTGTGCTCTCCATCGGTTCCCGTGCCTGTGCCAGAGCCGAGACACGGCGCTGAGGAAAGCTGGTACCTCACCCCACAGCCGCGCTGGAATCACAGCTGCAGTTTATTCCTCCTCACGTTATCGCCGGGGCTGAGGGTGCTGCCACCGGAATGTGTGCGACGGCAACTGGGGACACTGCTCGGGGCCAGCGCAGGGCAGGACCTCTGGGGAGTGACCCCCTGCCACTGCACCGAGGCACGCGGCCCTCACCTCTGCACACTCGTGAGGGATGAGGCTCCTGTCGCGACAGAGGCCGGTGCAGCCCCACAGAATCACAGCCTTTAGGGCTGGAGGGGACCCCTGAGACCACCCAATCCAACCCTCTGCCAAGGCAGGGTGACACAGGCACCCTCCCAGGGGGGTTTGGAATGTCTCAAGAGAGAGAGAATCCACCTGAGAGGCTCCCTGTGAGAGTCTCACCCTCACACTCTGACCGGATGATACTCCTGTCGCGACAGAGCGCGGCAGTCCCACAATCACTCTTTGACCGGGTGATGCTCCAGAGGTGGGGGCCAACCCCACACTCACCCCTGGATTGGATGAGGCTCCTATCACGACAGGGTGAGGGCAGTGCTCACAGGACGACTGGCTCTCCTGTCGCGACACGCGCCGGTGCAGCCCCGCGCCACCCCCGCGCCAAGACCCCTATGGCGGGCAGCTCCCCTCAGGCCGCCCGGCTCCCCCTCACCGCGGGCTGAGGCCGGGACAGGGGCGGTTCCCGCCGGGGCAGCAGG